>CAUYRT010065839.1:0-41320 GCA_963574885.1 Lepilemur ruficaudatus
TACAATTTCCTTTTTTAGTGTTTCGTAGTTCTTCTCATAGAAGTCTTTCGTATCTTTTGTTAAGTATATTCCTAGATATTGAATTTTCTTTGGGGCTATAGTAAAAGGTATTGCATTTTTCATTTGAGTTTCGGCTTGACTGTTTTTGGCTTATATGAATGCCTCTGGTTTGTGTATATTGGTTTTATAACCTGAGACTTTACCAAATTCATTTATCGAATCTAGGAGCCTCTTGGAAGAATCCATGGGGTTTTCTAGATATAATATCATATCATCGGCAGAGAGTGACAGTTTGATCTCATCTGCCCCCACTTGGATGCCCTTAATACCCCCTTCTTGCCTGATTGCTATAGCTAGGACTTTGAGCACTATGTTGAATAGGAGAGGAGAAAGTGGGCATCCTTGTCTAGTTCCAGTTCAAAGTGGGAATGGTTTCAGTTTTTCCCCATTTAGTATGATATTGGCCATAGGTTTGTCATAAATGGATTTGATAATTTTAAGGTATGAGACACCTATGCCTATTTTGTTAAGAGTTTTTATCAAAAAGTTGTGTTGGACTTTGTCAAATGCTTTTTCTGCATCTATTGAGAGAATCATATGGTCTTTGTTCTTGCTTTTATTTACGAGGTGAATTGCATTTATAGATTTGCATATGTTGAACCAGCCTTGCATCCCTGGAATAAAGCCCACAAAAACTGCATGCTCAAAAACTACATAACGAGGAGTAAATGGACAGATTCCTTGAAACATACAACCTTCCTAAGTTCACCCAGGACGTAACAGAATTTCTAAACAGACCAATCTCAAGCTTAGAAATTGGAGCAGTAATTAATAACCTCCCCAAATGGAAAAGTCCCAGACCAGATGGCTACACTTCAGGGTTTTACCAAATGTACAAAGAATTACTCATACCTAAACTACAGAAATTATTCCACAACATTGAGAAGGATGGAATCCTTCCAAATTCATTCTACGAAGCAAATATCACCTTAATTCCAAAACCAGGAAAGGACGCAACAAAAAAAGAAAATTACAGACCAATATCCCTCATGAATATCAATGCAAAAATCCTCAACAAAATTTTAGCAAATATAATCCAGCAACACATAAAAAGGAAACTATTTCAAAATGATAGTCACATATGAAAAACCCACTCTGATCATCACATTCAATGGTTATAGACTGAAAGCTTTTCCACTGAGACCAGGAATGAGGCCAGGATACCCACTGTGGCAACTTCAATTCAACATAGTACTGGAAGTTCTAGCTGAGAAATTAGGCAAGTACAAGAAATAAAAGGCATCCAAATTGGAAAGGAGAAAGTAATATTATCTCTGGAGATAATATGATCTTATTTGTAGAAAACCCTAAAGATTCTACACACAAAAATATTTATTTTTATTTTTTTTTGAGACAGAATCTCACTCTCTTGCCCAGGCTAGAGTGCCATGGCATCAGCCTAGCTCACAGCAACCTCAAACTCCTGGGCTCAAGCGATCCTCCTGCCTCAGCCTCCCAGGGTGCTAGGATTACAGGTGTGAGCCACCGCACCTGGCCCACACAAAAATAGCTGTTAGAACTAATACATGAATTCAGCAAAATAGCATGATACAAAGTCAATGCACAACAATCAGTTGCATTTCCATATGCTAACAATGAATAATCTGAAAAGAAAATTATAAAAACAATTCCATTTATAATAGCAACAAAAGAATAAAATACTTAAGATCTAACTTAGACAAACAGGGGAAAGACTTATGCAATGAAATCTATAAAACACTGCTGAAAGAAATTAAAGAAGACATAAATAAATGGAAACACATCTCATGTTCATGGATTGGAGGACTAAAGATTGTCGGGCTGACTCTACTATATAAGATCATGCAGATTTAATGCAATCTCTAGAAAAATTCAAATGACTTTTTTTTACAGGTAGAAAAACCCATTCTAAAATTCATATGGAATCTTAAAAGACCTATTATATCCAAAACAATCTTTAAAAAGAAAAAGCTGGACAACTCAACTCCCTAATTTCAAAACTTACTACAAAACTACAATAATTAACATAGTGTGATACTGGCATAAGGCAGATATATAGATAAATGGAATAGAATAGAAAGCCCAAAAATAAACCCTCATATACATGGTCAAATTACTTTTGACAAGGGTGCCAAGACCATTTAAAGGGAAAAATACAGTATTTCAACAAGTCATGCTGGTAAAACTCGATATCCACATGCAAAAGAATGAAGTTGGACCCTTACCTACTAATATCATGTACATAAATTAACTCAAAATGGATCAAATACCTAAATGTAACTCTTAGAAGAAAACATGAGGCTTCACAACATTTGATTTGGCAATGATGTTTTGGATATAACATGAAAGGCACAGGCAACAAAAAAAAGTATAGACAAATTGGACATCATGAAAACTAACACGTTTTATGCATCAAAAGACAATATCAATAGAGTAAAAAGGCAACCCACAAAATGGGAGAAAATATTTGCAAATCATTTATCTGATAAGGGATTAATATCCAGAATATGTAAAGAACACCTAAAACTCAACAACCAAAAGCTAACCAGGTTAAAAAAAAAAAACATATAAAGGGCTTGAGTAGACATTTCTCCAAAGATTATATACGAATGGCCAATAAACACATGAAAAGATGCTCAGCATCACTAATCATTGGGGAAATGCAAATCAAAACTACTAATACAATGAAATGCCACCTGACACCCATCAGGATGACTACTATCCAAAAAAAAAAAACACAACAGAAAATAGCCAACATTGGCAAGGTTTTGAGAAACTAGAACCCTTGTGCACTGTTGGTGGGAATGTAAAATGATGCATCCACCATGGAAAACACTATGACAGTTCCTCAAAATATTAAATGTAGAATTCCCATGTGATTCAGTAATTCCTCTTCTGGGGGTATACTCAAAAGAATTGGAAGCAGGGTCTTCAAGAGATATTTAAACACCCACATCCATAGCAGCATTGTTCACAATAGCTAAAAAACAGAGCAATCCAAGTGATCATGGATAAAAGAATGGACAAACAAAATGTGATATATCCATATAATGAAACATTATTCAGTTTTAAAAATGTAAGTAAATTCTGACATATGCTACAACATAATGAACCTTCAGAACATTGTGCTAGGTGAAATAGCCAGTCACAAAAGGGAAAGTAATGCATGATTCCACCTATATGGAGTAACTCAAATAGTCAGATTCATGGAAATATGAACTAGCATGTTGGTTGCCAGGAGCTGGGGGAGGGGAAATGGGGAATTGATGCTCAATGCGTATGAGGTTTCTGCTTGGGGCGACAAAAAAATTCTGGATCTGGATGATGGTAATGGTTGCACAGCAATGTGAATATACTTAATGCCAATGAAGTATAACACATAAAAATGGTGTACACTTTAAGATGATAAATTTTATCTTTTGTATATTTTGCCACAATTGTTAAAATTAAATATTTTTAAAATTTAAAATGTGTATGCTCATGGATTAATATTGGTAAGAACAATGCTTAAGACAGTAAATTGTATGTTATTGTATCTTGCCACAATTAAATATTTTAAAGTTAAAAGACTCAAGAAAAACCTGTTTACTGTTCCATGATTCAAGAATGCCATCCAGTGATGACAAAAGCAGTTGATAACCTATAGACATTTTTTTCAAATTAGAGTGAAACAGGAAAAGAAATAAAAATACTTTTTAAATTGCTATGTTTTTATTTCTTTGACAATGTCTAATAAAAATTGCACAGATGAACAGGGTAGGCTGTAAGACTTTGGGTAGATCAATACAATGATCTGGTAAGGTTCTTCAGCCCTGGCATGGACAGTTTGGCAAGAGAGTGCAGGCTGGATTTCACATCCTGCTCAGCTCCTTGGATGGATACCTAAGTGCAGAGTAAATGTGCACAGCCATCCCCAGCAGCCTGGCTGTGAGTGAGGTCCTAGGAGTGTCTGCACTTCACAGAGTGCAGCTAGGCTCAGGGAGGGGAGGGCTCCAGGTGTCTGGCCGTGAGCCCAGTCTCCACCACCTGCTCCCCATCCTGTCCCTGAACACCCAAGAGAGGGGTCCTGGACACCTCTCAGGGGAAGGATTCCAGGCCTGAAATGATTCCTCAACCTCTGACTTGGGCATTTGGGGTGAGCAGGGTTCTAATAATGTTGATATTAGGCAAAGAAAGTGGCCTAAGATATGAACAAGTGGCCTGAGACTGCAGTTTGACTGTTGGTGGAGTAGTCTCCCAAGCCTCCTTCAACCACATACACACACACACTCTGTCATACACACACAAGCACACACACACGCTGAAGAGATGAGTTTGTTTTGTGGGGATTGCACAAAATAGGGTTCATAATTGCATGAATCAATACCATTAATCACAAGTTACACAAACAAAAACAAGTAAACAGATCAGGAAATGACTGTCATTGAAAAGATAGCTGGTTACTCACATACCAAAGAGGAGGGGGCCCACCAGGCCAAGAGCAGCTACTCAAGGAGGCACAAGGGTCGATCAAGATGGTGGAGTGTGTGGGGAATGTGGGCAATAGCCTTTATTGTGTGTTTCCCAGGAAGGAATGGTGAGAAGGGGCAAGCAGGCTTAGGACTGGCTTGTTTAAATGATTTCAGTTTCAGGCTGTCTGGTGCCTGAGTCTGGGATGATTAAGGCAGTGGATAGTGACCCTCCATCTCCTGCACCACCTCCTACCTTCCAGCTGACTAGTCCTCAACTGATGCCAAGATCCCTTTATTCCTTGGGAGCCAACACTTCATTTTATTCATCCATTTATCACCAACCTTCACACTCACCCCCACCTCACCTTCTGTGGTCAATCATTAGACTTGGTTCCTTCTGTACACACCAGAATCTCTTTTTTATATTCTCTTCCTGTGACTCTCTTAGAAACTCTGTCCCTGCCCAGACCTGACTCTCCTACTCTCTCCCTCACTCCTGCAGCTGCACGTGGCTCAGCTTCAAGGACGCTGAGTGCTGCCTGGAAACAGGACCAGCTCCACAATTCACTCCCCTTACAGTGAATGCACACAAGAATAAGAAACAACATTGCAGTGGTTAGCTTACTGCCTTCAGGAAACTGATAGACCATAAGATATTTTGAATGCAAGGATCTTCTATGCATTATATGTCCTCTCTTTCCTCTGTCATCAACATTGTCCCTAGCACATGGCACATGCTAAGTGACTATTGAGTGATGGAATAAATAAATACTACTCATCTGTGTTTTTTGGTTTGGTTTTTTTTTTTTTTTTTTTTTGAGACAGAGTCTCACTCTGTCACCCGGTCTAGAGTGCTGTGGCATCAGCCTAGCTCACAGCAACCTCAAACTCCTGGGCTCAAGCTATCCTCCTGCCTCAGCCTCCCAAGTAGCTAGGACTACAGGCATGCACTTCCATGCCCACCTAATTTTTCTATTTTCAGCAGAGGCAGGGTCTTGCTCTTGCTCAGACTGGTCTTGAAGTCCTGAACTCAAGTGATCCTCCTGCCTCGGCCCCCAAGAGTTCCACCACCTGCTTTTCTATCCTAAAACCTCCACTCTCTTGTCTCCAATGACATGCAATTTCTATTCCCTAATAAAAGGAGTAACAAGATGAGATTTTTTAAATCACATTTAAACAGGAAAGCAGTTATTGTTATTTTTGTCCTTTGGACCTTTTCAATCCCCAGTAACAAACCTGGCAACAGCAGAAACCCAGAATCTTGGATCCATTTTTTTCTACCATACTAGAAGGAGCTTGCATTAAAGTGAAGGGAGAAGAGTAAACAGAAAGCAAAAGAGAAACATTCACAAGGGCTGGGAAACTTATTTCATGAAATACTGGAGGAAAATATGCCAGGCCTGGACAGAAATCTTGATATCCAGATATAAGAAGCACACAGAACTCCTGGGAGATTCAACATGAAAAGGCAATTACCTCATCACGTGGTTATTAGGCTGACCAAAGTAAATGCAAAAGAAGCAATCCTCCATGCAGCGATCGAAAAGAACAAATAAACTACAAAGGAAAGCCTATCAAACTAACTGCAGACTTCTCAACTGAAACCTTACAAGGCAGAAGGGAGTGGGTGCCTATCCTTAATCTTCTAAGACAGAATAAAGCCCAACCTAGAATTCTTTATCTGACAAGATTAAGTTTCATCTATGAGGGAGAAATAAAGTCCTTCTCAGACAAACAATCACTGAAGGAATTTGCAAAGACCAGACCAGTCCTGCAGGAAGTACTCAGACCTGCCTTACATACCGAACCGGGCAATAGGCACTCCTCAAAGTAAAATCTTTAAAGAGTTAAAGGCTAGAACTTGAACTGTATGATGGCTTAAGGAGTAAAACAAAAATTTCTTCCTGCTCTAGTCTGAATAGGTTTTCTGGGTCTGGTGCACAGGCTTCCTCTGAAGATCTTATTTTTTTCCTGGGTGGGATCTGTTTTTTTCCTGGAGTCCATATCTTCCTGTTTCTTGATTAACTTTCTCATTTTGCTAGAGTTTGTCTTTAAGTTCCTTCCTAAGAAGCAATATGTAAGAGGTGAGCCCTTGCATGTCTAAAGTGGCTTAATTTTGCACATATATTTGATTAACTGTTTGACTAGACAGAGAATTCTAGATTGAAAAATAATTTTCTATTAGAATTTTGAAAGCAGCTGAGTTGTCTTTTAGCATCTGATACTGCTAATAAGTCTGATGCCAGTCTGATTCTTGTTCCTTTTTTAAATTGTATAACCAGTGCTCTGTATCCCCTTCCCTCAACACACTCTGCACGCTGGACCCTTTAGTACCTTATTCTTGGTGTTGTAAAATTCTTTATCTGTTTCTAGGTCTTCAGTTGGTTATTCTGCTTGGTACTTAAGAGGTTCTTTCCATTTTTGACATTTCAAGTCTAGGAAATCTTATTTTTTACACTATTTCCTCTTTTTTTATTCTTTGTTTCTCTGACACTTTTAGTTGTATTTGGCCGTCTGTTGGTTGTCTGTATTTTCTCTCTCTCTCTCTCTATTTTTCCTGCATTTATATTGTAATCCTTATAATTAAACATTGTCAAGCATATTTTGATTTCTGAAAGTGCTCTCTTGTGCTTGTTCATAGAATCCTGTTCATATTTAACACATGCAGTATATTTCCATGAATCTCTGAAGATACTAATAGAATTGTTCATTCATTCATTTTCTATTCCCTGAATTATCTCTTTTCTCTGGTGACAGATTTTTTTCTTAGTCTTTCACTTTCATGTTTCAGGCTTTTTTCAGATGTCATGTTTGTTAGCTGTCAGTTTATGGTTGAAAATGTGGCTGTATGGAGGTTGAGTGGTGGTTCTGTGGTTTGAGCAGGGTTTGGCTTCTTACAGGCATCGCTAAAGTTGAGTAGGTGAAGCAGGCTGTTAGATGGAGGGTTTTTTAAATGGTAGAATAAAGAATCTTCATCTTGGCTACTGATTTTCATACAGACTGTCCCAGTTCTCCCTAGACTGTTCTTTTATGTATTTTATAAAAGATTCCTCTGATAGTTTGCCTGGGGGCAGTGCCTGGATTCAGGCCCTTCTGTATTTGGAGATGGGGTAGAGGGCAACTGGTTTGTATACAGACCTTGAATTAATCCCCTTTCCCCATTAGTTTAGATTTAATTAATCCCCCAACTGTCTTTTTCTCTGAGACCCAGCTGGGCAGGTCAGCTGCCTCCTCTGATGCAACTTCCTCTACATATGTATTCTAGGCAGTGACGTTCTCTGGTGTTTCATTAGTCACTTCACTTTACATCTTTTAGAAATGGGTTGAAATCTGGTTTGTTGCTGATTTTTTCCCCATTCCTTTGTTGTCTCTGGATTTATATTTTAACATTTTTCTTTTAAAAAGTTGTGAGATATTTTGAGCGTACAAAATAATACAGGGGATTATTTAACGAACTCCTGTTTGTACATTTGCTTTTTGGGGCAGCTAGCACTGTTTGAACACTCATTGTGGCAACTTCCCACCTATGGGTCTTATCAAGTAGAACAGTGAAGCTTAATTTCCTACCTACAGTTCCTTCCAGCTGGAGCTCAGACAGGTAACCTAGGCTTACCAATTAGACATAACTGTGAAACTTGGGAGTGAGCACTATGAAGACGGAGTGGTAGGGGATACATTTTATTGAGAGGAGCAGTGGCTTTCAAGGCAGCAGTGGCAGAGGTCCCATTTCGTGGTGCCAGGTATGGTATGTTCAGCACTTTTTCCCCTGCAGTTGCTACAGGGTATAATGGTATTTTTAAGAGCCTTTTAATTTAAACAGACCTCCAGGACTGAGACTGTCTAGTCACTTGCTTTTTGCTTACATTAGTTGATACAGATCCTGTTGTTTGCAACCAAGAATGTCGAGGGATAGCCACCAGGCAGATGTGACCAGTCAATCTTTTACCTTATTTCCTTCAGATCCTTTTGTTTTTAAATAAAAAGCTACAAATCCATTGAAGGTCTTCTCATGTCATTTTCTTCCTCCCAAGTAGAACCACTATCCTGTTTGTACCTATCCTTACCTTCATGATTTTATATTTTTACTATGATGTATAGTATTCTCTGTGTTTCGAGGTAAACAGAATTGGTTTTATGATATATGTTCTTTTTTTTTTTTTTTTTTTTTTGAGACAGAGTTTCACTCTGTTGCCCAGGCTAGAGTGCCGTAGCATCAGCCTAGCTCACAGCAACCTCAGACTCCTGGGCTCAAGCAATCTTTCTTCCTCAGCTTCCCAAGTAGCTGGGACTACAGGCATCTGCCACCATGCCCAGCTAATTTTTCTATATATATTTTTAGTTGGCCAATTAATTTCTTTCTATTTATAGTAGAGACAGCGTCTCACTCTTGCTCAGGCTGGTTTCGAACTCCTGACTTTGAGCGATCCGCCTGCCTCGGCCTCCCAGAAAGCTAGGATTACAGGTGTGAGCCACCACACCCGGCCAAGAATTGGTTTTATGATATATATTCTTTTGTAATTTGCTTTTATTGCTCAGCATTATGTTTTCATGTATAGCATGTTGAAACATGTAAAGAGTATATTCATTTCCACTCTTATATAGTATTTCATTTTATGACTAATCCTATTATTAATTCAATTTTTTATTGATGACCATTGGGAATGTTAGGCTTTTGAGTATTACAAACAGTATTGCAGAAAATATCCTTGTGCATGTTTCTTTGTGTACACATTTGACAATTATATCTCTAAGGCCTGTACAGAAATGGACCATGCATCTTCAACTTTACTAAATATTGTTAATTGGCCAACACAATTGTTGTACCAGTGTACTCTCTAGCAGTATAAAAGTTTGTGTTTTCTCCACTTGCCTTAACACTTACCATTTTGAGACATTCTGATATTTTGTTGGTGGGATATGTGTGATCCTACCTCTTAATTTGTTCAGTACTGAGTATATAGCACCAATAAACATCTCTTTAATTCTCTAATAAGATTTCCTTTTCTGTGAATTAACAGTTTATCACCTTTTCCCATTTTTTAAATTGGATTTTTGGTCCTTATATTAATAGGAGTTCTTTGTATACACTGCAAATATCTTTTCTGGTCTGGCTTACCTTTTAACTTTCTTTATGCTCTTTTAAATTTTAATGTCAAAATTACTCATCTTTTTCTTTATGACTTATATTTAAAAATTTAAGAAAGCCTTTCCTAACTTGGGGTTAGAAGGCCGCCTCTTGTAATATTTATTTTAAAGTCTTGCTTTTCACATTTAATTGTCTAATTTATTTGAAGTTTATTTTTGCATATCAAGTGGGGAAAGGGATCTAATTTTGAATCACCCTCTGCCCCACATGGATAGTCAGTTATTCTGGACCATTTATTTCCTCTCTACTCTCAGTGGCTATGCTACTCTGTATATATCAACCCAAATGCCTGGGTTGGCTTCATTGATCCATTATCTATTTGTGTAGCCTGTCCAACTGTCACACAGTTTTAATGACTATGGCTTTATAACACTTTTATTTCTGGTATGGTAAGTCCTCCTTCCCTATTTTTCAAAATTGTCATGGTTATTGTAGTATAGTTTGTCAGTTTCTGAATTGTCTTAAAATCTGTTTTTTCAGATAACTGATATTTCTGCATCAGGTTTCCTTAAGTTAGTGGTAGATATTTTTCAATTCTTTTCAATTTTTCACATCATTGTGTTTTAGATTTTCTCTTAAAAAGAGCATACAAGAGTCTTTTTCTTAAATCCATTCTTCTAAAATAATTGTGGATTTGACAATTTCTCTTTGTGGTTAAATCAATATTTGCTTATTTTGAGATTATTTTGTTAGCAGTGTGTATTCTGGCTTGGGATTTTTATAACCTGCTGGTAAAGTTGCTTTCTTTTTATCATTAAATAATGATCCTCTCTATCCCATTAGTAATGATTTTTCCCCCCTTAATCTGGTTTTCTTAACCTACTTTAAAAAAATCCAGTTCTGTTGTTAACACTAGGTTTTTGTTAGTATTTACCTGATATAAACTTATTTTTAACCTTTTTATATCATTAGATTTTAAATCTGTCTTTTGTAAACAGCATAAAACTGTTATATTTTTTAAAATCCAGACTTGGAATTGCTGTCTTTTAATAGAAAAATTTTAATTCATATATACTTTATTGCAATTATCATTTCTTTGCACTCTTTTTTCTCCTTTCCTGCCATATATTGTTGATTCGGTTTTCTCATTCTCTTTTCCTTTTTACTGTTTTAGAAGTTAGTATTCCATTTATAAGTGTGCCATTATTTAACATATTCCCAATTGATGGTTGATTTTTAATTTTTGCTACTATAATAATGCTTTAGTTAGTAACTTTATACATATATGATTCTACACATGTGTTAGTAGGTCTGTAAAATAAATTCTTATAGGCGATTCCAGGTCAAATAAATTCTTATAGGTATACTTTAAATTTTGATAAACATAGGTAATATTTTTCTTAAAGATAAATTTATCCAATAAGCAGGTTTTAGATTTCATACGTGGTTAAATATATAGAAGGAAAGGGAAAATATTTAGTTTTAAGGGAGATTACTAGCATAGTGCTATTTCTAAGGCATCTCAAAGTTGAGTGTTATTATGTCAAAATTACCTGTAGAGATAAAAAATACTGAGGACAAAATTTCAAATATATACTTAATAATGGAATTTTCTTAAAGTAAATATCGATACTGGCTTCCTGATTTGCAGGATTTAGGGAAAACAAAATTGATGCTTGAGCGATCTGTAATGAATCCATACAAGTTAATTTCAAAAACAGTTCCTCAGATTGGGAGACACGTACTTCAGGTACAGATAGTCTCTAACGTGAGAACAAGTTGAATTTCCAACATCAGTGGAGACTTGAATACATTTTCCCATTCAATTTAAGCAACTGAGTAAGGCCCTGAGCCGGGGGAAATACAGAAAAGTTGAAAATGATTCTCACATTTCCTACAGGAGCTCAATCGAGAAGAGAGGATGATATGTACACCAATAACAAACCAAACATGGGGCACAATGTGAGCACTTTTATAGGGGAGCTAGGAACTGTGCTTTGGGAGGGCAGAGGAGAAAGATCACTTCTGGCTGTAATCCTTTTCGGAGTTCTTTTACCCTGTGCTTGGCATGGGTTAAGAGATCTGAAATTGCTGAGCTGCTGGCATTTGGGAAAGGGCAGGACTTTCCTAAGTGCAGACTGGGTATAGTAATTGTCAAAGCCTTGACAGCACAGGTGAGAGGGTGAGATGGGACGGCAGTGATATTTGCGAGGTTCCATTAGTTAACCCACTGCCTGCAAGGCAAGAGCTGGCAGCCAATCTTCTCATCGTCCTTTCTGCTCTACTATACTAAGCAGCAGCTGATGGCTCGGTCAGAATTGTCATTGGTTGGTTGCAGCTGGTGGTAGAACATAGGGCAGCTAGTTTCACTGGGGGACTTTGAAGTCAGGTGGATTTTATTGAGGTGGTTAGGATGGTTTTGGTGAGGAGAAATGATGAGACCTGGAATTTAATTGTTGCTTATCTCAAAGAGGTCAACCACAGGACATCTCTTACCACTCAGCCCATATTGTAGACTCTCGTTACACAGAATGAACAGTGTGTAAATAGACATTAGATCTGTTTGTTGCAGGATTTCTGTGGAACACCATTCGTAGTAACCACATTAGTAGCAGCATGGTGTATAAACTACTGTTTTCAGAGTTGGTTTATGAACCACCTGCATCTGGATCACCTGGTCAGTCTGGTAAAAATGTAGTGTCCTCAGTTCCGCTACAGAATCAGAATCTTGGGGGTAGGAACCTGGAAGCCTGCATCTTGATGAGCTTCCCAGATGAGAATCACTGCCATCACTCTTCAGTTAATGTAGAACTTTTCAGTTAATTGTTTGCTGCAATGAACTTTATTTACCAAAGATCACCTCTTTCAGCTTAAGGTTACAGTGAAAAGGAAATGTTCGCTGCATTTAAACTAATTTCTGTTTTTAGAATTGGACTTAGGATAATAATGGTGTGATCAAACTAGCGAACATTTGAGAGGGATATGAATATGCAGGTGGTTTGTCACTCAAGGGTATCACTTGTAATACAGTCATTCACTCCTGAAAACAAATCAGGATACACTGAGTTAAGTGCTAGTGAACTGGGAAATCCCTGAGCATTGCAGAGAAGGGTGGAAGAGTGATTGAAGATAGAGAAGACACCACTGTGATGACATCTGAGGAATCCGCCTCAAAAAATCCAGTAGTTACATGTGTTAGATGGGTGAAGACTAATACTGGAACACTAAGATTTGTCAAAATACAAGACTAACAGAAAAAAAAAAAAAACTCTTTATGTGAATGTTACTTCCCTTATCCTTATTGCTATGGGAGAATTTGAAACCAAAGTGGAAAGCTGAACTCATGCAAGTTTTGGTTTCACTGTTTTTCAGTTATTATTAGTAGAGAACCACATACTCGGTCAGCTTTTTTTGCATGCCTCCCGTCTATGGACTCTTTATTATTTTTCTTCAAGCTCTTTTTCTTTTCATGTTTCCTCACTTGCTTTGAGGCATTGGCTACCTTTTATTTTCAGAAAATTTCTAATATTCTATGCGCTGTATATATTTTGCCATCCCCTGACTTCACTTGTTTTCCTCCTTATTGTTCTATTTTTTCCCCCTTAATTTTTTAGCTACTGGGTCCATCTGACTGCTGACAGTAAATAGGAAAGGCCTGGTCTCTAATTCAGTGTTTTGGGGAAGTGGGTCAGAGCCTAGAAAATGCTTTTAACATTTTGAAATTTTTAAAAAGAAGCCATGTCCTGCATAATTTAGTGTTTCATTCCGTTCAGTCTTCTGTGTACAAAATTGGGATGCTGTTACTTTCCGTATTCCCAAGAGACCCCCTTTCACTTAAATCACCCTGAGTTTGTCACTTTAACATACAATCATACACACACTTCCTTGTCACTGACTCCTTCCTCCAGCCTAAACACACACTCAGTCTTACTTGTGCTCCAAGAATTTTTGGAATGACTGGATATATTGGTCAGGAGGAATCCATCTGTGACCAGGAAGCCTGGGAGGTTGGGTGTCAGAGAAAAACCCAGTGAACCTGGCAGTATCTAGGTTCTTTGGGCTGTCACCATGGGATTATATTAATAGTTAGATTGGAGCTAGAGTGTCCTTGGGAAGATCTCCTAGTAGGTCATTTGATTTAGATGACAGAAATGTACAAGTTTTAAAGTTTGCATTTAACACTTAATGCATGATACTGTGTTTTTTACATGCATTATTTCATGTAAGCCTACATCCTATGAAATATGAAAAATATTCATCATTTTACTGATGAGGAAACTGAAGTATGGAGAGATATTAAGTAACTCACCTAAGTTTCATGTAGTATAGTCGAGTGCTCTTGAAATTAGGCATTTCACAGCACAGTTTTTCTTAAAATGCCCTTGTGATGTCCATAGCTTTTTATTGTAACAGCGGGAAGGTAATGCTAGAATAGTCTATTCTAGTCCTAACTCCTATGACTTTGTGCCTGAAGGCAGCAAGCAGGTTTTGAAGAACTGGAACTCAAAACAAGGACTTCTCTTGTAGATACACAGTGGCAGATCGAATGAATAGTCCAAAGAAACTCCCTCAAATGTGATGTACCTACACAGGAGCTCTATAGAGCCACAAATTCATTTCAAAGGTTAAGAGAAAAAATTTATCTTGGCAGCACACACAACTTAACAGAAAGGGGGGCAAGGCCAACAGGGTGCTCTCACATGAGAATACTGTGGCCTAGCAGGGAGGAACATTCCCCTTAGTATCCTCATAATTTTTTTCCATTGTCTTTTTTTGTGCAAATATCTTCAGATATTACAATTTGTACTTTGCAAAAGGAAAGGGGACATAAGAGTTATCTTAAAACAACTAAAAACTCATGAGATTTATTTGGTTACAGTGAATAACTTTGACAAAATGTTGAGAAGAGTTGCGAAACAATTATATATTAAATACACGAACAATTACAATTGGCTACCTATTTCTAAGTGATATATTAGTTATGTAGAAAAATTGCATAGAAATTCAAACCTTAAAAATTCTGTAAACCAAATCATTAGCTTTTCTGTAAGAAAGTAGGGGGACTAGTTATTAGGTTAATTTTACAACAACATTAATGTAGCACTTGATTATTTTCCAAAATAATCCCCTATCTCATGTAAACCTCACAACAACCTTGTAAGGTATTATCGCCTTTCTGTGGGTGAAGAAACAGGCTTAGAGAGGAACACTGGACCCTCTGCTTCCACAACATTATGTGGCTAAGCTATTGAACTTGAACCTAGATTTGGGCCTTCAAATATGAAATTTTTTGAGTAGATCTTTGCATCTTGTAGGGAAAAAACAGGTAGTTAGCTCTCATGTCATTTACCAGGCTAGCTGACTTTAAAAAACAAATTCAGTGCCTTTCAATTTCCCCTTAAGATTCAAATACAAGTATTAATTTTAAATTGAAGATGTCTAAATGGAAAATTGTTACACGGAGGAAAATACCAATTTCTAAATCTTTTAAAAAATGTTGCCAGACAATCCATGATGTAACTGGAGTATGGCAGTCCTTCTCATTTTTAACTACAAAGATATTAAAGAACTTTGTTTTAGAATGTGTTTAGCTGTATTTTTTCCACGTATTTCAAAGGTGCTTACAAAAAAGTTATAATGAACAAACCATAACTTTGAATTAAAAATGACACAAATACATTTTCTATTAATGATAAAAACAAAGATGTGGGCTTGAAGATTCAAGCGAAAATGTCTGCATTCAGGATAGTGCTGATAAATCTTTTAAATAACCTTAATCTTAAAACTTAAAGTGGAACATCCCAGGGATCAGATTTTGATTAACAAATTCAAAAATGATAAAGCCTGAAGTCTAAGTTTATCCAGCAGAGTGACTCATGCTTCTTTGTCATCCTCCCACGGCAGACATTTGTCCCACGTGAATGCTAGTAACAGGCATCATACCCTGTTAATGCTAACATGTAGGAGTCAGTCGGAGGTAAAAACCCCTATCACGATTAGCATTAACAGCATACAGCCTACAGCAAGCCGCCAGCATTCAGAGGATGAGGCATAAAGAATTTAAACCACAGATTTCCCCTTCCTGGTTTGCGCCACCTGCAAGAGAGAAAGAAATGGTTGTGTATGCACATGCAGTTATAAGGTTAGAGTGACAATATAAATCTGAAAGCAAAATAGTCTTTATTTGCTTTTGGAAGGAAGGAGCTCATTAAGTGCTAGGAAGTACGTTGTTGAAAAAGGTAGAGAAATTGGCAATTAAAATCTGATATTGTTATCTCTAAACATATTTGAAGACTTTTTAAAAATTATGTTTTAGATTCTATTCCCTCGTTCTGAATAATGTACACATATGTATTATCTTCTTTAAAACAAAACAAAACCACTCTTCAAAGTTTCCAAATGCTAAAATGCGAAGAGGGGAGCTTCAGTTCTGACACACACAGTACTATCTTTTTTGATTTATACCTCACCTGGGAGGTAGAAAATTAAAGTAAAAGGCCCAAATATTCAAAATAGTACTTAATGATCTACGAAAATTAAAACCTAATTAACCTGTTTAACAAAGGTAGGATTCAAGCTAGATTTTCATTCTGTAAAAATTAGTTGAGGTTTTACCTTTATTTTTTTAGGAACTATGATACAGGCAATGAATGTCTCGCCTACAAATGAATCCATCTGAAAATGTCCCCATCTGTTTTAGAGATTCCTTCGGGGAAAGCACTACCCGGTGGCTTTGGTTTTGATCTACGTAAAGGAAGTGTGACTGAAAGAGTGCTCTGTGTTTCAAACTACTTGTCTTTAGCAAAGAGTTGATTAAAAAAAGGAAAAAGATGAATTTGCTACTTCCTGTTAGAGTCTGATTTTACTCTCTCAGATAAAGTGACATTTCTCCCACAAGTTTCTGGTTTCAGTGTTACTACAGCAGAACCTAGAAGTTAGAGTACCATTCAAGTATGTGGTCTCCTTCAGCACAAGAGGGGAATCACCTTTTCTTTTATTTAATAATGAAACCAGCTAGATGTAAAAATGTGATTAAGTTCAAAAGAAACGTATAAAGCTCAAAATTCCCCAATGAATATATTTTGACAGGGCAGAATACGGTGGTTTGGAAATTTCCAAACCAAGGAAATAAATCATTCTTACTGATAGTATTTTTTTTTTTAACTTTGCTGTTTTCTGAGATGAATTAGTTTGGTGAGGGAAAACTTCAAATTAAATGATGTCAGTTCAGGATTTTAGTTCATTTTACAGAATTTCAGTTAATAAAGATTGTAAAAACACAGAATTTTTCCTCCTTCACAATGCCTTGAACACAGTAAATGCTCAATAAATATGTATTAATATTCCAGTGTTAGTGCCTCTCCAACCAGTATAATTCAACCTTCTCTTAAAGAGATGTGTTTAATTTGTATTTAAAGTGAACTGCTTGTGTACTACTATTCTACCCATAAATGTTAATGCTGTTCTTTAAAGGAAACATATGAGCACAGGTATTAAAATAAATATATTTAATATAATCATTGGATTTTTTTCACTTTTATCTTTTGAAATATACATACCAATTGCCTGATTAGAGCACTCAGAAAGGTGACAAGTGTTTTTGATAATGTGTTATACTATATTAAAAATTCTAATAGCCTTTATTTTTTTATTGGTTCAAACTTTAAAGAAATGTTGAAATAAAAATCATCACAGAGATCCTCTTTTCTTCTTGGCTCAAACACAAATGTTGTACAAATATTGTCATACAGGCCTAATGAATTTCTAAAACTGCAGAGAAATGGGAAGTTTGTGTAAATATACTACACAGCCTTAAGTTATATTTGAAACACAACAATAGATGAAAAACAATTCCAATAAACAGAATAAAGGGAAAAAATCCTAGAATAGTTTTAAAAATATATATTGAGTAGACTTTTAGCCTTTTGAATGACCAGATGGCCATTTATCCATCAGCATGGAAACTGTGTTTACTTCTAGTGTTTTTGACTGGGCTAAGCAACTAACCACAAAATTGCCATGGGCCTGAGTGGGAATTAATGATCATAGACAACAAAGGCCAATCTATTAGCCAAGGCATTGGGAAGAGCATGATGCCATGAGGAAATAAGAAAAGAAGTGGCTCTTGCTGGAATCAGCACAGCCACCCAGCTGGTAGAGTGGCAGAGGAAGAATTACACACCATTATAGACCTGCCAATCAACAGTGACAGTGCCAAGCAAGTGGTAAGAATGTGACCATCATAATTTGCAATATACAGCACTCCAAGAGAAATTTATGTGAATTACACAATATAAACTAGGTTGGGGTCTTGACTAGGTAGTTCTGCAGATATACTTCAAATCCCCTCACTCCACAGTACCTTTTAGACCTACGACATGAAATATCCATTGTCAATATAAGCTTTACTATATATAGCCTATTCTTTTCAGTAACTGAGGACATGTTCCAGATTAAATCTAGTACTTGAAAGAATTACTAGTCACTGAATATCAAACCATTCCTTCTTACCTTGGATAAAAATCTGCTGAGATGAAGCACTATATATACCACATAAATAATAATAACAAATATCTTTCATTATAAGGCAGACTACTATTCCTCTGGTAGTGAGAACTAAACTGAAGGCAGCAAACACATTGGGAAAGTTTTCCTTAAATAATACTTTTCTGAAGGATGAGTTTTTTTTTTTTTTTTTTTGGTGGGGGGATGTAGGATTTCAAAATATCTTTTTATTCTTACCTTATTGATTTGCCAGAAAAAGACATCAACTATACATTCAGAGCAGAATATGTCCTAAGTTTGTCATTAAGGATCTCTCTTTTTATCAAAGTTATTGTGGTAAAATACATATAACGAAATTTAACATCTTAAACCATTTTTTAAGCATACAGTTCGGTAGTATTAACTACATTCATAATGTTCTGCAACCATCACCCCCATCCATCCCCACAACTCTTTTCATCTTGTAGGGATCTCTTTTTATAAATGAATCATGAGTTATATCTTTCCACAATTGTACACATTTCTGTATTTTCTCATTTTGCCCCTTATTCTTAGTAATGTGGGCATGTTTTTGAAAATCAAAATGATTTAGATAGTTTCTTTTAACTATTTTCCCTTTATTTAATTTTCTTGTGTACCAGTCAAACACATAGCCTTTAAAATGGAATTCAGTGATTCCTATTTGGATCCATTCACTAAAATCAATTAGCTCATAACTGCACATGTGGAAGCAGTATCTGGCTTTCCCACCAGAATTTATTCTGAAGCTATTGTTTTGGTTTAGGTCATGGCAGGAAGCAGCGATTAATGCAAGTATGTAAAAATCAAGATCTTGAGACATTTTGGACTTGTCATAGTTAATTTCTGGAATAACCACAATGTCTTGGTTACCTTTTGATGTAGGGTCAAAGATGAAGGTGGCTGCAAACATGATGTCCCAAGGACCTGCCCCTCTAAAAATTCTCTGTCTGTCATATGCTTCCCTTTCCTTTTACTTAGTCTGAATTTCTTACCATTAGAACCATCTCCTTTGGGTGGGATAACCAAGGTGGCAGGTAAAGTCTCAGGCAGGCTGTTCTTGAAATGCAAGCAAGTTATTTGTGGAAGGAGCAGTAGGGTGGGCTTGAAACTGACTCATCAGCTTAGGCTTGTTTATTAAGTTAGCTAGCTAATCATCTTTGATAGCAGAGATCAAGGACTGAGGAGAGAGGACCCAGGGTAGGTAGGTTTTAAAGGGAATAAAGAATGGTTCAGAGGAAAGATGAGGATATACCCAAAATAGTTCAAGAGCTCACTCTTTCCATGTCCAGCATAAAACAGCCACATATTAAGTATTTAAGCAGTATCATCTGAGTTTTAGTTGTTCTCTGTATGTCAACCTTTCTATATGCTATAAAACTTCATAGAGTGTTTTAATTTCTCAGTAATTCTTCATAAAGACCTTCAATATTATTGGACAAAAAGAAAATTCAGATGACTGGCTTTATAAAGTGTGTTTGTATAAAGTTTACCACATATTTTTGGTAGAATATTATTTTTCTGTGTTACATTTCAGTAACTGATATTAAGGTTCGGTCAACTTCTCTGCTTTCAAGAAATAGGGCAAAAAGTATTATGTTTCCTCTTGAATTCACATGAATTCCATCATCAAAAAGGGAATAAGGGTGTGACTTGCTACTGATTGAGATGGTACAAGGCAAGTGCATCATCAAAAGAGAAATGGATTGTTCTGTAGGACTAACCCATATCCTGAAGTCTTGGCAAAGGATGATTACTTTTCATATCATTAACTTAACATTTAAAAAAAATTCCTTGAATAAGCCATTGCTAGGGGAAAAATTATAAACTCATCACATTTTCTTTCATAAAAACCTAATATCCCTTTTCTTGATGTTTCTAATTAAGAGCTCTTTATTGAAAATAGCAGTTTGCACACAAAATAGCAATAATACAACATTCCTTTCTGTATTTTGAGGATTTCCAAAATAAGTTTATAAAGACGTAAACTTTATAAATACAAATAGTGATATTTAACACATAAACTAAAAGTATGACATACTTTTGGACTGTCTGAGAAGAAAACCAGTGTGGACATCGCAGGATCTCTACGGAAATGTTACAGTGAGTGACCTGAATTGTGAGTGTACGAAAGAGAATGACTGTCAGCCTTAGAGGATTACTCTGCTTTTCCCAATTTTAAAACCAGGAAGTTTTTGCTGAAATGACTTGTGGAACTTATTCACAAGCTAAGTAACCTTCCCAATAGTTTTATCATGGACAGAGATTAATAATTTCACTTATTAGATAAGGATGTGGAAAAAAACAGGTTAGGAATCTCCCCTTCCAGAGTCATTTTTTGGAGTAAGCAGAAGTAGGAGGAGAGCCAGCCCTAGTCCAGCTCCCTCCCTGGACCAGTGTGTCCCAGGGAGGGACTTACTTCCTTCATACACTGACCTCACACTGGCTCAGCTGCAAGCCCAAAACTTTGCTAAAACGTTATAAAACCATGTGGATGAAAGTTAGCAGTGGGAAGGGGGAGCTAGTGGGAGAAATGCTCTCTATTGCTTTAGGCGATGGCCATTCTTTCTTATTTCTTACTTACACAAAAGGTTTTCCATGTGCCTAACAAACTTTTTAGTATCATACTTCCATAAGGGAATTTTAATAGTTTTTTTTTTTCATTTATAGTTTATTTTTGGTATCTTTCAACCTCACCGTCTGTGAAAAGCAAACAGGATGGCAGTTTTCAGCTCTGCGGTGTTTTGTCGCCCGGCCACGGGCCTCCTCTGTGCACCTGAATTCACTGTTTATTCTCAACACTGAATTTCAGTAAAACACCTCCTTTGGAATTTATTACATGCTACCTGTTTGTTATTTATATCCATATGTCTGCATCGTAGTAAAAATTTGCTTCTCTATTTCTATAAGCCATAGTTCATATTGTTCTATTTCCACATACCGTAATGGCCTCAAGCAAGGAAGAGTCTGTGTACTGAGAACTGTTAGACAAACAGCAAATTCTGTGTACAAAATGTTTGCTTTTTCATTTTCAAAAATTAGTTGTCTTATGTGCATAGGGTACCCTGGGTTATACGGCAAAGGCCATTTACTTTTTATACCCCCGTAATTTTTGATCCAATGGCTTAACATACCAAACGGGGGTTGTGTTTGATGTTCCACCAGATGTTATCACGAGGCATAATTTCACATACACTTAGGCACTAGATACACCTACTTCAAATT
Organism: Lepilemur ruficaudatus; assembly: GCA_963574885.1. NCBI lineage: Eukaryota > Metazoa > Chordata > Mammalia > Primates > Lepilemuridae > Lepilemur > Lepilemur ruficaudatus. The sequence continues at coordinate 21,325 of CAUYRT010065839.1, forward strand.
GCTCAAGTATGGACTTGCCCAACTTGCCTTCCTTCTCCTGCTGTCTCAGCACACTCCAGGAGGCTGGGTTTTCTTCATCTCCTGGTATGAGCCTGCTTCTCTGTCTTCCCCAAGGTAGCTAGTCTGCTCATTCGTCACATTGCATGGTCATTATTTCGTGTGTCTCTTCCATAGGGCTGAGGCGTATTTGAGTGCAGAGACTGGGTGTTACCTCAGTGCTGGATACACAGCTGTCAGTAAATAATTTGAATACATGCTTGAGATTCTCCCAAGGCATTTCTATCTGCACAACAGGCTTGAATTTGGCACTGGAGCATTTCACTAGGATTTAACTAATATGCAGGTTCTTGTAGAATTAGTGTAGTGGAAGCTTGTAAAGATGTGTTGGTATTTCGGGTGAGCAATGGACCCTTTAAGAAGATCCCAGGCTTGGATCTCAGTCCACCAAGTATAAGCATCATAAGGTAAAGCTGGAGAACACCAGTGGAAATAATCATCTGGATTTGTAGGTAAAAATTAGCTCTTATCCCTATTTTTAAAAATCATACTTGGATGCTACAATCATGTGTTTTTATTGTGTAAAACCATGTGTTTGTTCTTAGGAGACACATGCTGAAGTCGTCGAGAGGTTATATGCTAGGTCTGCATATAGATGTAGACATAGAGAGAGAGATGGATAGGTACAGAGAGAAATAAAGCAAATGTGGAAAATGTTAACAATTAGTGAATCTAACCGAGAGGTAGGGGTGTTCATTGCTCTGTTGTTTACTTTTTTTTTTTTTTTTTGAGACAGGGTCTCACTCTATTTACTGGACTAGAGGATAGTGGTGTCATCACAGCTCACTGCAACATCAAACTCCTGGTCTTAAGCAATCCTCCTGCCTCAGCCTCATGATTAGCTGGGATTACAGGTGCACCCCATCACACCTGGATAATTTTTGCAATTTTGTAGAGATGGGGGTCTTGCTATGTTGCTTAGGCTGGTCTCAACCTCCTGGCCTCAAGAGATCTTCCTGCCTCAGCCTCCCCAAGTGCTAGGATTACAGGTGTGAGCCACCATGCATGGCTGGTTGTTCTGTTGTTTTCAACTTGCCTGGGTTCCATTCCAGATGTCACCAATGTTACTAGCTGTGTGGTATTTGGCAAATTAATTAAACTCTTTCAGTCTTAGTTGCTTCTCTAAAAATCGAGATAATGATAGAACCTACTTGAAAAGTCCTTGTGAATATGAAGTGACAATGTACAATATTTAGGTAGGTGCCAGGCTCATAATCAGGGCTTAATGAATGTTAGCCATGGTACCAATGACATCAGTCATTAATACTTGCTGAGTACCTTGCAAGTACCTGTACACCTATCACATGCTACACTTGCCATTTGAGAAGTACAAGTCCAGATACATTTGCCACCGTATAATTGAATCATTACATAAATTAGAGGTTATCTAAAAGCACATACAAGCCAAATTAAAATAATTCTTTGGTTTATCCTAACCTCTAAGTCATAATGTAACTGCTAAAAGGTACACCAAAATGTTTTCTTGGAAATAATTTTCTGAAGTGTTTTATTAGTTTTTCTTTTGGTTAAGGGGGAAAAAATGCATTCTGAAACTTAAGAACTCTAAAACCAAACAACTTTTTTACTGTCAAGAATTTTGAGAGACCACATTGTGCATGTATACTTTACCTTCTCAGATTGTATTGGTGTCTCATTTTCCAAACTGGTTTCTTGAAATATACAAGATCATCCATTTATACATAATAATAGTGAGATACTTCCATAAGGCTCGCTCTGTGCCAGGCACCTGACTGACTGCTTGATGTATGTACTAACTCACTTCTTCCTCACCACAGCCTCAGCAATGAGTATTAGCACCCTCCCAATTTACATGTGGCCCGAGGCACAGGCAGGTGAAATAACTTACCCAAGGTCAAACAGTGGGGTAAAGAAGGGCACTGCTGGGGCCACACACCTGGGCAACCTGGCACCTGTGCTCATGCTTGCACCCACTATGTTAGCTTACCTGACAGTGGGTGAGCATATAAAGAACCGCAGCGTTTAGTTAAGACAGCCAGGAACCTCTACTTTGTATAGAACACTCATTTCTGGAGAAATGGCACAAACGTCATCGTATGTCATTGTTTCACCTTATCCAAACATCAGTTTCACAATCACATTAAATCAGTCGTTTGATATTCTTCACTCATCTTTTCTTCTGCCAGTGCCGGAACCCTGTCTACCCACACATAGCTATTTTTTTTGGAATTAACGCAGATATTCACATTCTGTGTGAAACTACAGCCACTTGACTAATGTGAAGCCCCATTTTCTGGTGAGTGTGTCGCTGTGTGGAAGGGTGGTAATTTTACGAGTCAAGTGTTCTACATTGCTGAGAGCCTCGGAGTTGTGAGTGAGGATGCCGAACTGCCCAGACACACGAGGTGCTTATTTGAGGGTAAATGCGCTTTTGAGGCTGTTTTGCTCGAGGCCCTAAATATTGTAAGCCCAAAGACACTGACTGATGGACAAAGCCTAAGTGTTTCATGGCAGGTGAGAATTACACAGCAGTGATCAAATTAAAAACATTTTAATTTGAGTCTGAGGCAAAAAGGAATATATATATAAGAAAGTTGTAGTCAGTGGAAAGGTGAGATAAAAAGAGGCTTTTAAAATCGTAATATTTTTCCTTGAAAAATAGTGTTTCACAGTTTTTCACTCTAATTTCAGGAAATGTGTGGCAGTTTTGAATCCAGTAAGATCAGTGAAAGACAAAAATACATTCTATAGTGAATTATAGTGATGCTTGCTCTTTCTTTAGACATAAAGGATATCAATTCACTAAGACCAGCTGTGTATTAGAGGATATATGAAAGTGAGTTTGGTAGTCACACGGCAATCATAGAATTTCACCAGTTTAAGGGACTTTGGAAACGATTCAGTCCCAGCCACCCGTCTTAGACATGAGGAAAATGAGGCCCAGGAATTTGCATACAGCTGGTTTTAGAAACATGCCATGGTTCTCAGGCTGGTTCTCGTTCCACAATACCGGGCTTCCGCACAGTGGAAGCCTAACATCAAAACAATAAATCGGCCAGGTGCAATGGCGCACACTTGTAATCCCAGCACTTTGGGAGGCCAAGGTGGGAGGACTGCTTGAGCCCAGGAGTTCGAGACCAGCCTGGACAATATAGTGAGACCCTGTCTCTACACAAAAATTTAAAAAATTAGGTATGGTGGCACATGCCTGTAATCCCAGCTACCTGGGGGGGCTGAGGCAGGAGGATCACCTGAGCCCAGAAATTTGAAGCTTCAGTGAGCTATGACTGCGCCACTGCACTCCAGCCTGGGAGACAGGGTAAGACCCCGTCTCTAAAACAAAAAAAACAATAAAGCTATTAAAATCAATAGCTTCAGCTAAGCAATAGCAATGACTCACAAAAAATGGAGAAATACCAATTAGTTAAGGACAGAGGTGTTCGGTCCAGGTGGAGGCAGAGAGGTTACACACCACTTTCCTCTATTCAAACTGTTTAGTCCTAGTAAGTTTAGAAAAAGGATCATGAAACTGGACCCTGAAGGGGGTCGTGGCTGAGATCCAAGGAAGCCTCTAGCCTGTTGGCGCTGAATGCCAAATTGTGGGTGAGCATGTGCATGTAGAAAAACGTCTGAGAAAAGCATGCACAACTTCCATTAGATTCCCAAAGAGGTAGAAATAAAGGGTTTTAAAACCCATTACTCTAAAATGAAAAAACTTCTTTAAATTGAATGGTGGATCTTAGTTTTGACATAAAATAGCTGATTAAAAAAAAAAGAAAAACTTTTCAACAGTTAAAACCTAGGGTGTTTTTGGGTGGATTTTTTGATTCACAGAAGACTGATTTGAAGAGATATGAAGAAAGATGAAGGTAATGAGTTTTCCATGTTTGTACTAATTAGTGTAGCACGAATACTACACTGTACTAATTTATGGTACCGTAATTGAAATGATACCGCTTTGCATAGCAATGTCCTGTTAGCCTTTTTCCTCCAACTTTTTAGGTTCATGAGGGTAGTAGGGTTGTGCCTGTCTTTGCTTACCTTCGTCTCTCCAGCCTCTAGCACAGTGTCTGACACAAGCAGAATGTGATGACGCCTTCACAGAAAGAGAACATGGTACACAGGGATTTTTTGGTAAAGACCAGTAAGTTACACTTTTTACACATAATTGGGTTAGAACAAGAGTAAACATTTGTGCAAACACCACTGTTCTCCCTTGAAGTAGCTGTAGGTTTTAGCCAGTGCTAGTGTTTCTCTTTCTTAGTATGTGTGGTTAGGAAGCATGTCCTGTGGCCAGGGTGAGCTGACCCACTGCGTGAGGGAACTTGCTTATTACAGCCCATCAAGGAGTACTCCTTGTGCAGAAGTATTTAAATGTGCTTTGGTCCTCTGACAGAAATCAGGGAGGCTGCAGGAGTCAGCCTAAACCAAGACTCAAAAACCTGTAGTCTCTGCACCCCACATCCTCTCCCACATCCGTGCCTAAAGGCAGGCTTTGCACTAAGGACCTAATGACCTTACCAGAGAAAACTCAAAATTTCTGAGCCACAAAGTCCTCATGGGCAAAATGGGGATACCACCACCTACCCCGCTATGTCCTATCATTGTCACTATCAAATTAGACAAATTAGGCAGGAAATTGCTTTGAAAACTTTATAGCTTCTATTACTGTTCACATAATAAGCAATTAAATACTTTACACATATCTTTTTAAAAGATCAGTCCTACAATTATTAAAAGTTTGGCTGCCCTAGCTCATTTAGATTAGACAGTACGTTAAACCCACATAAAAGAGGCACTACTTTGGAGAGATGAATGGAGATAATAAGCATTAACTTGGGCTTTGAAATATCGAGGTAATGTCCGCTTGACCTCATCGGTTTGACACAAAATGTAAACTAAATTACGAGCATCATAAGATACCGTCAGCCTCTTCAAATCACACAGGGTCCCAGATCTGCTATGTGATGCTGGAGAAGTAGCTTTACCTCTCTGGGCTTCAGTTCCCTAATTTTTAACATAGTTTGGATTCTTATATTTTTCTACTTCGGTATTTCCAGCATAAATTGTATTTGTAATCATCCCAGTATGCCTGGGTTAGAGGATATAAACTTCGAAAGACCTGGTCCACCCTCGAGAGCTGTAAAACGTGGACGACAGACACCCACTGAGGTTTTGTGAGAATTAAGAAAGACAACCAGTGTGTTTGGCAAAAACGCACCCCGGTACATTGGGAGCAAATCAATACAGAAGCTCACTGAACGTTTGCTCAGTCTTCACTTCATTAAATAAAGGGTGATATCTAAATGCTGTGATTTTAACTTTGTACAATTAAGATAGATTATTAGTTAAAAGAAAATAAGGAAGACATGTTTTGGAGGCAGTCTCTTTCGATCCAGCCTGCCCCTCAAGTGTGTTTTGCACACTGCTCTGGCCGCTCCAAAAGCTAAGCTCTTCTAGGGTCACTCACCTCCTCCACCGTCTACGGAAACTTTGCCAAGAAGCTCAAGTAACAGGTTTTTAACACCCTTCCTTCCTCTTGCCTCTCCCCGCCGGAATGCATCCCGAGCGACCTCTGGTCCGGGGCGAGGCGACACCCCTCTGTCCCGGGCGGGCCCCCGCAGGAGCGCGCGGGGCCGGGCTGGGCGCCGCCGCCGCCGCCGCCACGTGCGCGCAGCCCCCGCCCTGCACGTCCGGCCGGCGGGGACCGTCGATCCGCAGCCCCGCTGTGTCCCCGCCACGCTAAAGAGGAGGGCGGGCGGCAGGGCAAGAGCAAAGTCGGCGTACCTGCCGGGCCAGGAGCAGTTTCCTTCCTCTCCCCGCTCGTCGTCCGTGGGGGGCTCGGGGCTCCGCGGGCCGGTCCCTTGCCCAGGCTGGAGGCGGCCCCGAGGTGGCGGGCGGCGCTGCACCCCGGCTCGGCTGCGCACAGGAAGCCCGCGCCTGCGAACGTGCGACCCTTTTATAACCCACTTGTGACTCATAACCGACCAGGCGCCTTTTCTGTAAAACCCCCCGCTTCGCCCCCCTCCTGCCTGTTCTTGGAACCTACGGCTTGAAAAACTTTTTTCTTTTTTTTTCTTTTTAAAGGAAAAGTCGAAAAAGCCCAGCGCCCCGGGGATTGGTGTTTTCCCCCTTTCCCTTTCTCGTGGGTCATTCGGTGTGTGTGTGTTTTTTTTTTCTCTTGACACACGCCGTGTACTTTCCTGCCCCCGCGCTGCGAGGCTCGGGCTCCAACCTTTGTTCGTAAAGAAAAGGAAACGCATTCAAATGACGGCCCAGACGTCGCCCGAGCTTTCAGTCTGCTGGAGGGGAAGTTGCCACTTCTTGCAACTGGGTGGCATTGGTGTCTACACGAATCTCCCTGCCCATGAGAAAGAAGAGGGAGCCGAAGGTCTTGCCTCCGCGACGGAGCCAGCGAGCGAGTCCCTAAGAGAGGGAGCGGTGGTCTTCAGGGCCAGCGTCTGCGTGGGGACAGGGTCCCTCCTTCCCCTCCGGGAGCCAGCGTTAGGTGTGGAGCGTAGAGCGGGCTTTGGGAACATTCGTATTATTATACCTTGCCTGTTACCTGCATTTATACTTCGAGATGCTAGGATGTAGGACTTGAATCTTCTTTGATTGTGGTCTCACCGACATTCCCTCCCCTCCCCCTACTCCCGCTCCCACCCTCAGAACGTACATTCGTGTGCCATCTAGGACTGCGGTCGTTTTACATTTTTTGGTTTTATTACCCCTCCCTCTCTCTTCTCCTCCACCCTACCAAAAGGGGGACATTTTCCTGGAGCAGCCATTTGATATGTTGGATGAACAGGAACAAATAGATCCAAAGCCTGCCCAGTTTATACTGCAAGCCTAGTTGAGTAACTCATTCATGAACCTCAGTTCAATAAACTTTTAGACCTTGAGGAACAAGGAGGAAATAGCAGGGGGAGAGGGAGAATAGACCTAGCCTCGTCATCATGTGCCTTTTTGTACGTAATACAGAACCCGCTGTTGGATTCCAGCCCAAATATCCTATGCGTGGACTCTCCATCCCAAGGGCAGAAAACAGCTGAGCATAGTTTGTTTTAAATTGATGTCAGAAAATTAGTTCCCAGCATCCCCGAATACGTCAGAGTGGGAAGTCACATGGTTCTTCACTTAAAGATGGCCCAATTGGGTTAAACATGGGAGCGTTTTAAAACCCTTTGTCCTTAAGATAGATATTTTCCCTTTTCCTTTTAATTCAAAAAAGAATAACCATGCTGATAACTAACATTTATAAAGCATGGTGCCAGGCTGGGACCTAAAACTCCTGACATGTGTTAAGTCTTTCAGTCCTCACTAAGATACTATGAGGGAGGAGAATTATTACCTCCATTTCCAGATGAGGAAACTAAGGCACGCAGACATGAAACACTTTGCCTCAGGTCATAGTAAGTAGTCAAGCTGAGATTTAAACCCAGGTTCAACTCAGGAGGTCTGGCTCTACAATCCAGTCTCCCTGCTTGCCAGAGTTCGGTGTGACATCTGAGAGCTGGGGAAGGGACACACAGTGGGTAGTGGGCCAAGGAAACACGAACTCCACCCAGGTGGGCCATGCCCCTCTCCTAGACACCTGCAAGGCCTTTCTGAATTTCCCTATTCTCATTATTGAACTCCATGAAATTGCCTAAATTTGACCTTGCATCCCACAAATGACAAGTTTGTATGAATATAATTCATTGTAACAGAAGAAGATTTTCCGTTTCTTAGTTGTCCCTTCTCCCAGTGATAGCAGTAATTCCATGTCATGTGCAGACTTCCCTATTTTGGGTCTTATTTTGGGACCCCCAGCATAGTGGACAGAGAAATGGGTTTTGGGAGTTAAACCCACTTGCATTCTGCACTGGTTTAATTCCCCTAGCTGTGGAAACTAGGGGTTAAACTAGAGGTTAAAGCCTCAGTTTTGTGTAAAATGAGAATAATAATGTCTCCCATTAGGGATTGCTATGGATTGAACTGTGTCCTCCTAAAATTCATTATGCTGAAGCCCTAACCCCAATGTGACTATATTTGGAGATAGGGCCTGTGAGGAAGTGATAAAGGTTAAATGAGGTCATAAGGGTGGGGCCCGAATCCAATAAGGCTAGTGCCCTTATAAAAAGAGGAAGAGACAGCAGAGTTCTCTTTCTTACAGAGGTCAGACAAAGAAGAGGTCATCTGAGCACGCAGTGAGATGGCGGTTGCCTGTCAGCCAGGAAGAGAGTCCTCACTGGGAACCAAACCCTGCTGGATCTTGATCTTGAACTTTCTAGCCTCCAGACCTGTAAGGAAATAAATTTTATTGTTTCAACCACCTAGTCTATGGTATTTTGTTATGGCAACTCTAGCAGATTAAGAGAGGAATGTGGCGATTAAATAAGGTAATAAATGCAAAATACCTGCTCCAAATGATAGCTGGAGAAAATAAGGGCCATCTACTGGGACAAGTGTTATCCCATGCATGTTGTTGTGGGCTGAATTCTGTTTCCCTCTTCCTCCCAAATTCATATGTTGAAGTCCTAAAACTCAGGACTTCAGAATATGACCTTGTTGGAAATAGGGTCTTTGTCGAAGTAATTAGATGAGGCCATATTAATTAGGGTGGGCTCCTAATTCAGTGTGATTGGTGCCCTTATGAAAAGAACATGATATGTAGAGAAAGAGACACACATAGAAGGAAGACCAGGTGAAGAGACACAGAGAGAAGATGGCCAAGGAGAGAGGCCTGGAACAGGTCCTTCCAACAAGGCCCTCACAAGGAACCAATCCTGCTGACATCTTGATCTTGGACTTCTGGCCTCCAGAACTATAAGGCAATAAATTCCCATTGTTTAAGCCACCCAGTTTGTGGTACTGTGTCATGGCAACCCTAGCAAAACAATACAAAATGTGTCTCCAGGGCTGCTTTGGCTGGTGTTCTTATCCCTTCTTCTAACTCCTCATACCTGCCAGAGGCTGAGCAGTTCACACCAATGACCTCCCAGATAAGAATGGTACTTCTTGATATTACTTATTATTGATAATGATGAATAAATTATGGCAAATGACACAACTCCATACCAATGAAAAACTCTTGCTAAAAACACCATAAGTTTATGAAGTTCTGCAGAAACCACAATAATCACAGGGAATGTTTAGGAACTAGCCTCCAATCTCTCTCCTTAAAAAATAAGTGGAGGAAAAAAAATAATTCCTAGAGATTTATTACTAAATCTCTGATCTTGAAGTTCAGCCCTTTGGAAGAACGTGAGAGAGAGACATTTCTAGGCATGCATAATGCTTTTTAGGTGGTGAGTGAAGAGATAGACCTACGTTTCAGGCTTGACCAGCTTATTTAATGTAGCCTAATGTTTCAGTTCATTGTTTACTCTGGTGTATAATAAAATGGAGATAATTAATTATTCTGTGAACTTGTGGATGCTCTCTGGCCCTCAGGATGAAGCGGGTTGAATCTGCTTCCTCTGTCAGTGGTGCAACCATAATTAATGCCTGAGGCTAAAAAATGTGGCCTTCATAAGATGTTCAGCCTTAATAAAGAGTATTTGTTTTTATTTTTCATAAACAAAACATCAGAGGGTTTTTTTCTATCCTAATATAATTTTTATTCCTTTCACTGTTTATAACATTTTGGAAGCCCAATTCTGGTCTATGTTTTTTTCACCCACATTTCCTCTGTAAATGGGTTACTGGTTTATTATTATGTAACACTCTTCAATGCTGGGATGCCTTTCCCTTCAGAGGATAAAGGAGTGGCCTTTTTTTGCTCTCTCTCCATCAAATAGATGAAATTTACAAATTAGGGAGAATTAACTTTTCAACCTTATCTTTTCCATTCAGCCCTCTGCGAAGAACAGTGGAATGAAGTCAGACCTCTGCATGGGAGATGAGACTAGTGTTTTCTGCAGTGAGTTAGAAACTCTGATTACCTACAACCCTAATTGTATAATCATTTGTACCCATCAAATGGCTACTAAGAATCCTTCTGCTGTATATACACTGCCCTGCAGATAACTTTTCCATCCTTTTTTGGTAATGAAGATTTTTTTGCTTTTGGCCCATTTCTTCTTTTGTATGTTTCGGGAAGCCAGGTTGTCATAGTCTGTTGGAAAATTTCATATAATGGAGGAAAAGTTACGCTCAAGGGGACTGGGCCGAGATTCTCAGAACGTTTTAGTTCATGAACAATGTTGGCAGGGAACTGTTCTGGTTCCATGTCTATCATCATAACATACAGAGAAAATTCCTCTGCCCACCCCCTTACCACTCACTTCCTGCAGTATCTGACCTCAGCCATGTTCTTATCTCAACTGGCCTGGCCCAGTGTGTTCAGCTTCAGTTGGTGAATTGATGAGTCACTTGTAGTAAATCACTCTCCACTGTCTGTTTTTCCCCCTTCCTCCCCGAAATAACTGGGGAGACTTCTCTGAGCACCAGCGCTGTCTGTTTCTTGTTCTGTTTCTGCCTGAACACTAAAGTGTATAAACTTGGCACCTGGAACCCTCCTGAGAACTCAGTGCTACTCTGATGTTGCTCATTGTATTGGGCTGTCATAACAAAATACCATAGACTGGATGGATTAACAACAGAAATTTATTTCTCGTAGTTCTGGAGATTGGGAAGTCCAAGATCAAGGTCCTGATTGATTTGGTTCCTTGCGTTCTCTTCCTGGCTTGCTGATGACCACCTTCTTTCTGTATCCTCATATGGCCTTTTCTTGTTGTATGCATGTGAAGAGACATATCCCTCTCTCTTCCTATTCTGACAATGCCATCAATTCTGTCAGATTAGGATTCCACCCTATGACCTTATTAATTACCCCCTAAAAGCCCTATCCCCAATATAATTACACTGGGGGTTAAGGCTTCACCTAATTCATATTTCTCCAAAATATGAATTTTGGAGAAACGCAGTTCAGTCCATAGTATTTTGCCCCTGGCACCCCAAAACTCATGTCCTCACATGCTAAATATATACGTTTTATCCCAATAGCTTCAAAAGTCTGAATTTATTCCAGCATCAACTCTAAATCCCAAAGTCTCATCTAAATGTCATCCAGTTAGGTATGGATGAGACTCCAGGTATGATTCATCCTGAGGCAAAATTCCCCTCCAGCTGTGAATCTGTGAAATTAGATAAGTTATGTGCTTCCAAAATACAGTGGTGGGGCAGGCATAAGGTAAGCACGTCCATTTCAAAAGGGAGAAATGGGAAACAAGGAAGGGTGACAGGTCCCAAGCAAATTCAAAATCTAGAAAGGCAAATTCCATTAGGTCTAAGGTTCCAAGCATAATTTTCCTTGGTTTGATGCTCTGCCCTTCAGACCCCCTGGTGGCAGCATCACCCCCATGGCTCTAGGTAGAGCTCCTGCTCCCAAAACTGGGTGGAGGCCATCTGACCTTTTGAAACCAAGGTGATAATCTCTGAATCACCTGTGGAGTCACTTTTCCTTCTTCTTGAAGAATAGCAAACGTTTGCAACTAAATAGCTCTATTGTCCTGTCAAATTCAAGAAGTCCCAATAGCCTTCCTTCATTTTCTCCTGTCTCTGTTCCCTTCGAGTTCAAACCAAAAGTGTTTTTGCTCATATGATGCCATAAACTCTTTATCTGGTGATAATCCAGCCACACTCTGATGTTCTCTTCAGAACATTCTCTTTTTTTGCAATATGGATAGGCTGAGGATTTTCCAAATCTCCAAGTTCTGGCTCCTTTTTCCTTAACAATTCCTCCTTGGATTCTTTTCTCTCCTTTCACAATGTCCCTTAACAGTCAGGAGAAGCCACGCCATTCCTCCAACACTTTGCTCAGAAATATTCTCAGCTGCATATCCAATTTCATCTCTCTCAAGTTCTACCTTCCATAAAACACTAGAACACGACTGCAATTCAGCCAAGTTCTTTGCCACTTTATAGCAAAGATAATTTTTCCTCCAGTTTCCAATAACATGTTCCTCATTTCCATCTGAGATCTCACCAGAATAGCTTTTAACATACATATTTCTGCCAACATTCTCTTCATATTATTTATGTTTTCACTAAGAAGATCGAAGCTTTCTCTCCAGCTCTCCTTATTTTCATATGAGACCTCACCAGAATCGTCTTTAATGTCTGTTTTAGAGCACACACCTCAAAATCTTCCAGCCTCTACGCATTACCCAGTCCAAGCCGCTTCTATATTTTTAGATATTTGTTTCGGAAGCACCCCATTTCGCGGCACCAAAATCTGTATTCATCTGCTAGGGTTTCCATAACAAAATGCCATAGACTAAGTGATCAAAATGATAGAAATTTATTTCTCACAGTTCTGGAGGCTGGGGAGTCTAAGATCAAGGTGCTGGCCAGTTAGACGCCTGGTGGGTGCATCTCTTCCTGGCTTGCAGATGGGACCCTCTCCCTATGTCCTTTCATGGCATTTCCTCAATGTGTGCACATAGGGAGAGATCTCTTTCTCTTTCTCTTCTTGGAAGACCACCAATCCTATTGGATTAGAATACTACCCTTATAACCTCATTTGACTTCAATTACCTCCTAAAAGTCCTGTCTCCAAATACAATCACATTGGGGATTAGGGCATTAACATATGAATTTTAGAAGGGGGCAAAATTCAGGCCATAGGACTCACTGACTCGAACAATGGTGTTTGGGTCTCTTTTTGTATTTTTTTTTTAAGGTTTTTAAAAGTTTTATTGGGGAAACATATAGAGATGGGCTGTTCTCGGAGGCCTCAGGATTTCATCGTCCATACTGCTGGGCAGTTGCAGTCTCCAGGGTCCCCTGCTCAGAAGCATCTTACCAGTCTTTGTGGGGGCCTTGTCTGTGACTCCTGGCTGGGTATATTCTTTCTTATAAATAAAATAATCCCCGTCTTTTTTCTTTATAGAGCTTTACTTTTAAATTATTCAAATGTCCCAGTGGTTCTTTTTAACCCTCTTCTATATCTCCAGGCCTTTAAAAAAAATCATTCTAATGTTTATTCTGTTGAATATAATTTAAGAATGACCTCAGTGCTGGTTTAGGATGTGAGAAAAAGTAGATCCCAGGGAATAACATGAATAGTGATGATAAAACTGTGGAACCTGGAGCTAGTCTTGAGCTTCAAGGTTATCATTGGTGGAAACAGATGGATTATAAAAATAATATGGGCATACCTAAGATGTGACTTAGCGTTACTATGTTAAACAGAAAACGCACATATCTAAATATGTTCTGGGCTCAATTATCTCTGAAATAACAAAATACTTTCAGGTGATTGATTTGATTTGATTGATTTGATTGATTGATTTTTGTAGAAGTGACCAATACCTTTGGTATCATTAGAAAACAAAGCTTTAGTCATAAAGCAACAAATAAAATAACATGATGAGGAAAGAATCAGACAAATCCAAAATGTGCAACATTCTGTGAGAAAATTGGCTCTAGCTCTTCAATACATCAGAGGTTGTGGCACAGGAACAGTGGGGTGGCTTGAAATTGAAGCCTTCCAATCCAGTCATCTTGGCAGTGTACGTTGTCCTCTGGGGAAAAGAAGGACTGTGTACCGTCATAGGGAGGAATGGGCAGAACGTAAGGAGAGGGAGGGAAGCGTGGACCAGATTATCAAAGCCCTCCAAAGTCATGCTGAAGACCCTGAACATTAGCCTGAAGGCACTGGACAACCTGGTTCTTTTTTGCTTTCATAAAAAAAATAAATAAATAAATATCTACAAATTTGTCTAAAAAGAAAAAAAAAGCTTTAGTCATGCTGATTTCTATTCTGCCGTTTTTTTTGGAGTTCTACATATTTATTCTTCCAAAAAGTCTTCCCTGATTTCTTTACAATCTAAACTTTTTGTCCAGACTCTTACACCACTGGTGGTCAGTTTTCTCTAGTATTAACTTTTGCATTTAGTACTATATCATTTGAGTTCATTATTTAGCTGCATTGCCAGTGTTTGTTTTTGTCTTACTAATTGACTCAATGAATTGACGGTCTATGAATGCTAATGAATATTTAGTGTATACTAAAGTGTTTAGTGTGTTTTGGTATATATTGATTAATAAAATTGAATTAACTCATGTATGTCCTTACTTGACGAATAACAGAAATTGATTTTCAGGTTGGCAGAGCTCTTGATTTATGTAGTCAATTTATCCCTCTCTGATTTTGACTCTTTCAGTTATTGGTGCCACCAGCCACTTTATTGCAGAAGCACCCTAATTTCTTGCTTTCTGTCACCCCACATAACCAATTCATTAAGAATTCTGTAGTCTGTACCTCTAAACGGTAGCCTGACCCTACCTACTTCTGTCCATCTCTGCTGCCACTAACCTAGTCCACACCACCGTCCTCTTCTGCTTAGTCAACTGTCTTCCCTTCTTCCCCCCTCCCTGCCCCCATAATGCAACGTAGCCAGGGTGAGCTTTTAAAAACCTAACTCCAACGTCACATTCTTACTCAAAATTATGCAATAGCTTGCCTTTGTACTCAGAATAAATTTCAAACTTCCAGCCTGGTGTGTGCAAAGTCCTATAGCTTCTGAGTCCTACTTACTCCTCAGATCTCACCTTGCTTTTCCCATTCTTACTATGCTATATTTCAGCCACAATGTTGTTAGTTTTATTCCTGCCTCCATCTTAAGAATGTGGACTCTGATGACCACAGTGCTCCTTCTGACTTTAGTTCTCTAGCCAGTAAGAGGGGAATTTCTGAGAAAATCAGCAAAGAAAACTGTGGGATGAACAATTTTGCTTACTCTGATCTTCTAGGGGGAGTAAACTTCCCTGTTCCCAGTAAAATGGAACTGCCCCTAGTGGTTAAGCTGGGCGAGAAACCTGCGACTTCTCTCACAAGGTAACGTAAGAACTTCAGTGTAGCTTTACACAAATTTTGCTTCTTTGTGAGGATACGGTGATCCAAAGAAGGTCAAGGATGAGTAATGAGAGAGATCTGAAAAATATAGCTTAACAGAGATTAGAATCGTGTCCTATCACATACACCTTCTTCCTCAAAGCAGAGCAAACAAATATCCATGATGCTGGAGAGTCAGTTCCTCCAGCCCAGGTCACTGCTGTTCCCAGCACTGGTCTCTGCTCTAGGAATTAGCAGATGTTACATGGTGGGAATACATCTGAAGCCCCACAGAATCTCTTGATGCTCAAAGGTGTAAATAATCTTGTTGTTAGGATAACCTAGTTTATGCAAAGTGACCATTTCCTAAAGTTTGGTGCCCAAAGTGTTCAGTTTCCTGAGTACCACTCTTGCATGGTGGCAAGAAAATAGATCTAATGCTAGGCTTCTCTCAATGTCAACTGAAGGGCTGAAGGGGCTTGGGTAGAGACCACAGGTATTCCTTGTCACCTCCCAATTTAAACACAGGTTCCTGAGGTGGTAATGGGAGAGCCTGCCCCCTAAGTGTGTTTGTGCTCACGTGAAGGGTCACATGTTATTCTGTAGGGAAGGGCTTTGGTGTTTCCCACATCACACACCAACACCACCCTGCTAGATTGTCTTTAGAAGGCAACATCACAAAAAAGCCTGAATGGAGGCAAATCCTCAGCAGGGTGGCTGACTACCTCTCACAGGCTGCTCATTCCTGGGATGTCCCTATGCTATGGTGATGCCACATTGTGATGACAGTGTTATAGCAGGACCCCCACTATAAATTATGTATATATATATGTATTTGGGTATGTAAGAAACCTTTACTCTTTTAATGGACATTTATGTACAAACACATAAATAAATAATATTGAGTCTGGGCAAATACATGTCAGATCCCATTTAAGAAAAAAGATGTCCCTGCCTGGTCCCCACCTGGTTTGCTGTGAGAAATAGGCCTGGGTGTGATGACCTGGTTTTGGCGCTGTATGGCTTGGGTGCTTTGTCCTTTCCCTGGGGGTTTCTGGGAAGCTGCAAGGGCTAAAACATGAGCTCTATAGTTAAAAACAAATCCTAAGTTCATATAGCCATGCTCAAGAGTTTTTTCTTGGAGGAAGGGAATGTTCAGGGCCTTGGGAGGGGGTGAGGGGAGAGGGGAGGTTGTCAGGTCCCACCCTGCTTCCAGTCCCTTTCTCTGGTGTATAGTTAAATATTTTATAGCTGAAATTTATTGCTTTAAAAGTTGTCATTTAACATTTTACTGTGTGCATGTGTGTATAAATGTGTATATATACACACAAAATGTTTTATTACATTATTGCATTATTCATTACATTATTGAACAAAATAGTTTAAATATAATAGAAAAGAAAGGATAACCAAAAAAATCTTAGTCTGAATGCATACAAAGACTAAAGAATTATTCTTTGTCTTTTATATATCCTACTCAGATAGCAAGTTTCATTTTGCCTCATCTTATGAATTTTTAATTCTCCAGCACCTGTTAACTTTGTGCTGTTATGCTGCGTCTTATCATGGTCCTTTCTTGTTTTAAGTTAAACAAAAAGAACTACATCAGGAAGTACTAAAATTCTTAATGATTATAATTTATTATTGTTTGCTTTGCTCATTTGAAAATACCGCATTGGTCACTGCAATTGAGGCAGGAGATTAGAATAGGGAACACAGGTGGCATGAAAGGAGCTCAGGTGGTGTGAAACCATAGGAACACAATTAGGGTTACAGATCAACGAAAACAAAAGCTGTGGTTGAGCTGCTATTGTACCCACTGTAGATACACCTTGCTTGCTCCAGTTGGGGGAAAGTCCCACGGGAGGCACCTGTGCAAATGGAGGGCAAGGGTGTCCTCAAATGACTCCGACTTCATTATACCATCATTACTATAAATTAACATTACAGCTTCCCCCCCTCACCCCCAGTGGGTTTTGTCAGCCATGATACATCTGTGTCTGAACAAATAAAGTAAAAAACTCCCCTGCTCAATGTAGGGAGAAGATAACTTTCTCATTGGCCAGGGGGACAACAATACAGGAAAAAGGGAAGAAAAGGAGAAACCCAAGGAGACCCCGGGGCCACTGTCCACTGGGACATGTGCCCTCTCCTGGGATTAAGGCTGTAGATGGGATTAAGTTTGCTGGTCAGCTGACTTTAAAATTAGGAGATCACCCTGGATTATTTGGGTGAGCCCAGCGTGATCATTAGGGTCATTAAATGTGGAAGAAGAAAGCAAAAGAGTTTATGTTGGAATAACGTGATATGAGAGAGACTGGACTGGCCATTGTTGGCTTTGAAGATGGAAAGGGGCCACAAACCAAGGAATGTGGGCAGCCTCTAGAAGCTAAAAATGGCAAGAAAACAGATTCTCCACCAGAAGATCCAGAAGGAACACAGCTTTGCCAATCCATTTTAGAATTCTGACTTCCAGAGGTGTAATAGAATACATTTGTGTTGTTTTAAACCATAAAGTTTGTGGCAATTTGTTACAGCAGCAATAGAATATTAAAACAGATAGGTTTGCTGCCATCCAAACTGAATGCTTGAACAGAACTGATTGCCTTAAGTGGCTGGATTGTAGCAGTTTTCATAGAGCTTTGCAGAGGCCAACTCCTTTCTCCTGCAGGTAGCCATTCTTGGACAAGTTAATCCTTGTTAATTCTTACCTCCCATGAATATTTCTAACTCCAATTTATTTATTTATGGGTGTAAATTTATTTATTTATTGAAGACAGGTCATGCTATTATTCCCAGGCTGGAGTGCAGTGGCTATTCACAGGTGTGATCATAGCTTACTGTATTCTTGAACTCCTAGGCTCAAGCGATCCTCCCACTTCAGCCTCCCAAGGAGCTGGGACTACACCCTATCACCATGCCCATAATTCAAATTTAGAACTTCCTGATATTACTTAATTTTGTTTTTCTTTTTAAAATAAATTTATTTTTTTATTTAAAAATATTCAATCGACAGATCGTATATATTAAAGGTGTACAATGTGATGATTTGATTTATGTATACATTGTGTAATGATTATTGCAGTCAAATAATTAGCACGTTTATTACCACCCATGCTGTATGTTAGATCTCCAGGACTTGTTCCTTTTATAAGTGAATGTCTGTACCCTTTGATCAACATCTCCCCATTCGCCAGCCCCCCAACCCCATCCCCTAGTAACCTCTGTTCTACTCTCTATTTCTATGAGTTTGACTTTTTAAAATTCCAAATATAAATGAGATTGTATAGTATTTGATGTTACACCTGCATCTGTTCTCTCTCGTGCTGGCTCTAACCAGCATCAACGTAAGTAGTTACGTTGATGCTGGTTAGAGCATCAACGTAACTTAACTACTTAACTACTTGTTTGCTTTATTCAACTGCGCATGTGCGGGCACACATATATACACACACACACATTATATATATATTGTGTGTGTATATATATAAAACACATGTGTGTGTGTATATAAATAAACACTCTGTCACTCTCTCTATACATATATATATAAAACACCGATATTATTGCTGGTAATATTGTTGCTAAAAACAATTTCATACTTTATAATTTTTTTTCAGTTTTCTTTGTCCTTAGAATATAGCCCACAAAGGATGTGTAGTCCAATTACTTTGTTTTGAAGTTGCTTGAAATAATTTCTGCTTGTTTGCTACTAATTTGATGCACAATTAAGTCTTTCTTTCTTTCTCTCTTTTCTCTTTCTTTCTCTCTCTCTCTTTCTTTCTTTCTTTCGTTCTTCCTTTCTTTCTTATAAATAAACTTAAAGCTACAATACTTCTTTGAGTGCCACCTTGTCACAATTTCCTTAGTTTTTATGTGTGTTTTCCTGGTTTTATTAATTTCTAATTCATCCATAATTAAAGTTAAATATCTTCTTTTTAAAATTTTTTTTTACTTCAGCATATTAAAACATTTAATAAAATAACTTTTAATATTTCTAAATGGTTAGCTTTTTGTGTGTGGTTGTTCTACAACAATCTATTTTTATATTTTTAGATAGAATTTTTTTTCCTCAAATCTCTCTGAGGGAAAGAACTTCCAGTTATTGAGCTATGAAGAGGTTGGCAATAGAAATCAACCAAAGGGAGATAACAAATTGACAAACATTTATTCTTAAAAAACTGCTAGGACTTTAGTAAGCACACCAGGAGTGTGGCCTCTTTGACTGGAACTGCATCCATCCCTTCTTCCTCAAGTTGGTTGGCAAGAATGATAGTTTTATCAACATGTGGATGATCTTCAAAACCAGCAGTTTTTCTGCCAGAGGGAGTGAGTTAATTTGGTTGTGGGATGAAAATGCTTTGCTTTGTTGTTTAAAAGGGGATGGACATGGTTAGGAACAAATGAGGAAAAGCTATAGCTTTGTAAACCTGGCAATGTGATCCTGGCTGGGGTGAAGGATGGGCCAGCTAGAAATTTAATGGAGGGATGCTGGAAATGAAAGATCCCTGGAAAGGCTGAGACAATCTCTCCATACATTGTCAGCTGACTAGAAAACTATATATACAGGGGAGACCTGAGTGAGCCTGGTTATATGTGAAAGCTAAGAGACTTGAGAACTTTGAATACATTTCCCAACAACACAAGACAGCTCTATAGAAATGAGGTATTTGAGTTCAACCTCTGCCCGCATCATTGTCTTACTACTAAGTTATGCACATAAGGAGGAAATCTTTAGGAAAATAGTCTAAACAAAAATAAGGATTGAACAATTGAGCAGAGATATTAGTGAATCCACAGTTTAAGTTCAGGTAGGTTATTAAAAAGAGTTATTAAAAATACAATCCTGCCGGGCGCGGTGGCTCACGCCTGTAATCCTAGCACTCTGGGAGGCTGAGGCTGGCGGATTGCTCAAGGTCAGGAGTTTGAAACCAGCCTGAGCAAGAGCGAGACCCCATATCTACTAATAATAGAAAGAAATTAATTGGCCAACCAAATGTATATGGAAAAAATAAGCCGGGCATGGTGGCGCATGCCTGTAGTCCCAGCTACTTGAGAGGCTGAGGCAGAAGGATCACTTGAGCCCAGGAGTTTGAGGTTGCTGTGAGCTAGGCTAACGCCACGGCACTCTAGCCC
>CAUYRT010065842.1:0-74101 GCA_963574885.1 Lepilemur ruficaudatus
GCAGCGTTTACACATCACACCGCACACATTACAGCAAGAGCAGAAATCTTATTCCAACTTTGATTGGGTCTGCAAGATCTTTGCATTCTCTTCCTGGAGAGGAATGGCTTTTTTTTTTTAAACAGAAGAGGGAAAAGGGTCAGGACGGCTGCCAAGAACGCCTTGGTTTGCTTCCAAAGCATCCTGAGCAGCATCTCTCAGGACGTCAGATGTAACGTCCCGCTCCGGGATTCGGAGGGTTGTTGGTGATGTGAGATCGGGAAATACAAAGTCCGTCTCGGCTCCTCTCCCTGCTGCAACAGAGACTGCGGAATCCACTTTTGGAAACTCCTCTCTTGGCTCCTGTGACATGTGACTCACCCTGACCTTCTCTTCCTGTCCCTGTTACACGAAAAAAAAAAAAAAAAAAAACAGTTCTCTGATGGTCCTTTTCATGCAGTCAGGCCCCTGTGAACGTTTCCTAGCTGCAGCCCTCTCCCCCAAGGTAAGGAGCTCGAGATCACCCAATTGGTATTTTTCTATCACCCCCCTGGAACTTAAATTTCGTATTTTCAGCCGCCTAGAAGACAGTTACAGTCTAAACTCCTGCCATCGTTTCTAACTCAACATTTCCAAAATAAAACTTACTATCTTGCCCTGGAAACGCACATTCCTGTACGACTCCTGTGTCCCCCTCCCAACCCTCTGCCGCTGCCTCCGTGATCCCGAGATGAATCGTAGGTGTCATTCTGTCCCCTCCTCTGTCTCCTGTGCTCGCCCAGCCGTCAGTCCCTACGGGCTCTTTTTTCTAAGACGGATCTTCCCGCCTTATTTCTCCACGTCCTCACCACCCTCCGCGGCGTGACCCGCCCGACCTCCCGGCTTCTCTCCGCAGCGCTCACTCTACGCAGTGTGGCCAGTCTGATCTTTCCTCCGCGTCACTCCTGGGTCAGGACACCTTCAGCAGCATGGCGGCAAAGCTTCCGCTTGGCCTCACGACTTGCTACCATAGCGCCCGGCCCCGCACTGACGACAAAACACGCGTCTGCTGCCTCGGTCCCGGGTCTCCGTCTCCTCACGGAGCGCCTGCCCGCCACCCGCCACCGCCCGCGGCCCTGTCCCCAGCAGGGCCTTTGCTTCTCTGAGGCCCGTTCGGCGTCTCTCCATTCCCCACGGTCTGGGCCTCACGGCCGCCTTATCCAAAACGCACTCCTGTCCTCGACCTCCCCTCCTCTGAGCTCGCCCCGGACTTGCCGTCTCCGCGTTGACTTTGAATCTTCTCCCAGCCAGACTGGAGGGCGGGGACAATGTCCTCGATTCCTTCCTTCCTCTTACCCCCTCCTCTCGCTGTCCTACTCGCTCTCCGGGGCCCACATTTTATCTCTTTTTATCGCGTATGTTCTTGCAGCCGCCCCCAAACACTGGCATCATCAGAGGCGTCTCTTCTGCATCTCACACGACCTGTCGTCCTGTGGGCCAAACACCTGTCGGGCTGTGAGAGCCCACTCAGGAAACACGCAATTGGTTTTGAAATATAGTAGGACGCATGTGGATTAGTTTCAGGTAAATAAAAACTGTATTTCAGCTCTTCTAAGAATCTGAATCTAAATGGAATCATTGAAGTCTCCCACTCCCTCCATCATGTCCCAGAACACTGATTACGACTTGATACAACTACAACTAAAGAGAGAGAAAAGGCAAAACCAAACACACTGAAAAGACAGGCCGGGCGTGGTGGCTCACACCTGTGATCCCAGCACTCCGGGAGGCCGTGGCGGGAGGATGGCCTGAGGCCGGGAGTTCAAGACCAGCCTGGGCAACACAGCGAGATCCCTCCTGAATAAAATAGATAAAAAATTAGCGGGCCCTGGTAGTGCACACCGGCAGTCCCAGCTACTCCGGAGAGTGAGGCGGAAGGATGGCTTGAGCACAGGAGTTCGAGGTTGCTGTGAGCTACGACGACACCACTGCGCTCTAGCCTGGGTGACAGAGCGAGACTCTGTCTTAACAACAACAACAAAACTCCCAAAACAAAACAAAAAACCCCACAACGGCTTTTCAAATGGAAACTTATGGGGAGTAGCTGGTGATACTCCATTTCTGGAGGAGGAAATGGAATATTCCGCCAGGCTCCAAGCTCCATCACCGACGCCTCCACGGCAGGGGCAGGAGAGAAGCGGGGCGGGCAGCGACAGAGACACAGGGCAGAGACAGTGGAGAGAGAAATGGAAGAAAT
This sequence comes from Lepilemur ruficaudatus, assembly GCA_963574885.1. Taxonomy (NCBI): domain Eukaryota; kingdom Metazoa; phylum Chordata; class Mammalia; order Primates; family Lepilemuridae; genus Lepilemur; species Lepilemur ruficaudatus. Next base: position 2,216 of record CAUYRT010065842.1, read on the forward strand.
AACCCAAAACATCGGATTTTTTTTTCTTTAGAAGAAAAGGAAAACAGTGCCTTCTCCGGCATATGGAATGATTTGGATCAAAGGCTGCGACTGTGATGTTGGACGTGCTGAGTCTGCTTTCTTGAGGCCTGAGCCGCCGGGTGAACTTAGACGGCCGGGGGCAATGATCACAGCCTTGCTCGTGGGAGCACTGCGCTTGTGACGCCCTCTCCTTGAAGGCCTGGCTCCCTCTGGCTTATCACAGGGGCTGAGAACGCGCCAGTCCCCACATCTGTCTCCGCGGGTACACAGCTCTCAGGAAAGCAGCATTTCAGTTTAAAGGGTGGAAATTCAAGCCCAGCTTTGATTTCCGCAGCCATCACCACATCACAGGATCCCACAATTGCTGCCCCAGGAGCGTAGGCAGTGCCGGCTGTACACGGAGAGGAGACCGCCCTGTGGCCGGGTGGCCCGGGCAGGGGAGGGAGGCGGGCGCTGCTCCCAGCTCCTTCCTTTCCAGGCAGGAAGGGGGAGGAACTCCTCACTCCGTAGCTCGGACTTGCGTCTGTGCAAGTTGCCGTTGTCCATGGGCTGGGCCGCTTGAGCGCCACGGGGCCAACGTCACATTTGAGCCGCTTGTAAGCAAAGCGCCCTGTCTCTCAAACCATCCCTCGCGTCCGTCTTTACTGACTGCACACAGGAGGTTTTGACAGCCAGGGTGGTCTCATGTGATGTGCAGCAAGCAGTTTAAAGCCAGCAGTTGTTTTGCACAGAAGACCTGTAAGATTTGGTGCTCTTCTGGCACCTAAAACCTAAAAAAAGGGGATTACGGTAGCTCACCCCTGTAATCCCAGCACTTTGGGAGGCCAAGGCGGGAGGATTGCTCGAGGCCAGGAGTTCAAGACCAGCCTGGGCAACACAGGGAGACCCTGTCTCTACTAAATAAATAAATAAAACCTAAAGAGGAGTTTTAAAATCAGTTCTTAACAGGAGATCTTAGTAAACCTTGGTTAAGTAAGGAAAAAGAAGAAAAGGGAGTTTCAAATGAAGACTACGGGGGTCGGCTGAATTAGCTCCCAGGAAGAGTGAGCAGCAGTGAGGTATCAGTCTTTACTGTGTTCCTGCCTTTAGGGAGGTTATTGAATGTGCTTTTGAGATATAATTTATAAGGAAATTGGTTTTACTCAAAAGGACGCTTTTGCTTTATGTCTTGTAGCACCCCTGAGTGCTTAAAAAAAAGAGAGACGGTAATTCCATTAAGCTTTCAATTTTCACTGGCAGAAGAAATGAACTAGATGTGATCGGAAAGATAAGGCGTGGCCTTCGCTGGAACTGACCTCGCTCCAGGGGTCGAAGCGCAGTCTTTGTTCCAGAGGTGTCATTTCACATTTAATTAGAGGGCCAGTGCGCCCTCTTTTCCCCTCTCTATAAACCCCAATCTCACCGTGCTGAGAAAAACGTCTGTGAAGTCTGCCGTAGGCAGATCACCTGATCCTCGTCCCAGCAGCTCTGGGAGTCACGTGTTGGCTCCGGTGACCCTGGCGGACTGGCGATCACGGTGAATGTTAAATCCAAGAGGCCCATAGCAGAGATGAGCTCCACGCTGGGGACTCGCACAGCCCGCCCGCGGGAGGGCAGCAGCCCGTTCAGCCAAACCGAGAAGCCGCGGCAGAATTCAATTCCTCCCTCGAATCTCATCACTTCATCTATTTTTTAGGAGGGCGTGGGAAGTTAGAAACCACTCAACATTAAAGAAACAATTTCTACTGCTCACAGCTAAGATGTTTTCACAGGTCTGGTGGGGTTTCTAACACCGTCAAGGTCCGGGACCCTTACAAGTTGGTGCGTCCACATGAGAAGCTGGAAACAGTGCAGCGATGCCAAACTTTTGGTTTTGTTCTCTCCTTTTTTGGGTGATCACTTACAAATAGAGTTTTATTCTCTAAAACGACACCGTCCAGTACGGCAGCCATTGGCCACTGTGGCAATTTCTATCAAGTATAAATTAACTGAAGTTAAATCCAATGAAAAATCCACTTCCTCAGTCACAGTGGCCACACGTCAAGGGTCTGAAAGCCACGTGTGCTGGTGGCTGCCACGCTGGACAGCACAGACGCAAAACACTCCCGTCGCCTTTCAGGGCAGACGCTCTATGGTCGGCGCAGCTCCAGACAGGAAACACTGATGAAGTTGCCCTGTCGTGCCCACACTTACGTATTCAGAATGCCCAGACCTCTCCGCAGCAATGCAAGCGTAACCTTAAAACTGCCGCAAATCTTAGCTGCCAATCAGGTCTTGTGATTTGACGGCCAGCTGGGCGCTGACAGATCGATCCCCTTCCACAGTGGGTCTTTCAGAGACTCCGCCTTCAAATAGAATGGAATTCTTTGAAAGGTGAACTTAAGACTCTGCAGAAAGAGCTGGAAAAAGCCTGTGGTCACAGTGCCAGCAGGGACCCTAGGACTTTCATTTGTTCACGTTCTGCTCTGTGAAAGATTGGGGTTTTGTTTCTGCTCATCCTCTTGCCAACAGAAGCTCTACAGAGAGGCAGCATGAAGGTTGCAAGGCCACTTTGTTCTGCGTGAGCCAGCAGGCGTGGGTGAGGTCTGCGAGCTCAGATTTGCCAAGCAGATAACCCCTGCTCTCGCCCGTCATCTGCACACCCCTGCGTGGAGAGCCGGGTGTTCAGTCTCTGAGTCTGTTTCCACGGATGGCAGGACACGTGCTTCACCAGAACTGCTGACAGCTCCTCGCAGGTTCCACACCAGGAGACACAGAAGTGACGACGACCAGCCCAAGTCCTGCCTTGTCTTGCATTTGTCCTCAGACAGGACCCCGGTTTGGACGCCTGCGCCAGAATATCCATCCTCAGCTGACGCTTCCCTTAGCTGCACCCACGGAACGAGTCTCTTCGGGGTTCCGCACCGTGGGAATGCGTGCAGAGGCCCGGGTAAACCTTAGCGTGGGCCCAGATACGCGTCCCATTTATATCGCAAGGTCTTTCCCATGGCATCCATTTGGTTCTCAACTTCTCAGAGGAACGGTGGCGAAGTCAAAGTCAATCCTTCGTGGAAAGTCAGCCTGAGGGTGTCCTGGGTTTTAAAGATGCTGTGCTGCGAAGGCTCCTAAGGGGAGCAGGCATGTGGAACGACGCTTTCCAAATGATGTCACTTGTTCTGTCTGCTCTTGAACTCAGTACTGAAATGATTCACCATTCTTTCCAAAGTGGGTGTCCCTTGCTCACTTAATTTCAAAAATCTCATTTTCCTAAAAAATTTTTCAGATTTGTCTTCTCCCTTCTGTACTCTCTCCCTTCCAAACATATGGCTTCCGTAGGCGGCCAGGGGCTTTCGTTTTAATATATTTAAGTGAGTCAGCATAAGGGTCTATCTTCAATGGTGAAGGCAACCACCCTTCTAGTTTCTTGTATTGAGGTATCTCTTCAGAGATGTTTATTCATCTATAAGCTGATAGTGTATTATATATATATTCATTCCCCTCCGGACGTTAGCATACTCTGCCGTATTTTTTGTTTAACTATGTATCTCAGAGATGCTTCCCCATCTACCTACATATAATTTTCCCGTTCCCTGTTATGGTTACACCGTATTCTGCTGCCTAGATTTACTATAATTCATTGAACCAGTTCCACATTGGTGAACACTTAGGTTGTTCCCGATATCTGGCTATTATAAACAATACTGCAAGAATATGGTGTTGCCATTTGATACTTGATGATCAAGTATGTCTGGAAGACAAATTCTTAAAAGTAGAATGGATAAATGCACTTGTAATTTTGGTATTTTCTATATTGTTTTCCCTGTATGTTTTATCAAATCACATTCTCATCAGCAAAGTACTGAGTGCCCCTCACTTTGTCAACACGACTTCAAATTTGTTTAATTTCCCCATCGTATAGGTGAAGATAATACTTCACTGTTGTTAGTGTGCATTTGCCATAGGAATGAGGTGCACCATCTCTTAGGATGTTTGAATTTCTTCTTTGATGAACTGTCTGGTTGTGGGCAGGAGATCAGACTACTGCGGTGGCTTCATCTCAAAGGGCGCGTGGTCACGCAAGTCACGTCTGGACACGCGTGGCTCAGGCTGCCATGAAGGCTGCGAGTTTATCAGGGCTCGGCCTCCTTTCTCCTTCCACCACGTCAGTACACGTCTTCCATTTAAAGGTCACCTATGGCTTGCATTGTAAATATTTTAACATTTCTGTATGTTATGATGTTTTGACAAGCTAAAAAAAAGACAAAACCTTTCTGCCTGGGGAGACTGCTCCTTCAGGGGATAGTTGATTCTTAAAGATAACAAGGGCCCCCTGGGAGACTGCCCTTGGTATGCAAAGTAGCCAGTCCAGAGTCCAGCTCCTCCCCTGGCCTGCGCACCCAGCAGACAATACCCCTCTGCCCTAACTGCCCCAGGGCCGGGTACCGGGCACCTAGGGCCCACCCCTACAGCCCAGAGCCTGAGAAACTATTCACACTAGCCAACAGTCCTCAACTGTCCACCCCGCTCTGCTGTGCCCTTCCTGCGGACACCCCAATGAAGGCAGCAGCCTAAGCCTTTCCTCTGCTCCTGTCTTCCGCCTCCTGGCCGCCCCGGTGTCTCCCACGTGGCCATGCGTGGTGCACTGTGCCTTCTGTCTCTGGGACCCCTGAGTATGACACACTTTGTTTTTCCTGAGCCTCACTCGGATGGCCACACCTGACTGATCCTCTCATAAAATCCAAAACGTGGCTCGAGACAGTTGCTGCCCGCACGCACTGCAGGCTGGAGGGGATGTGCTTCCTCCTCCTAAACAGCTTTGCCAGAGTTCCCTTTAACATTTTAGCTTCTGTCTCAGCAAGAATTTAGCTGGCAGCAAGGCTGTACTTAACCTTCAGGGAGACTGGAAAATGAGCTTCTTAACTGAGCACCTTGCCCTGAGATCAGTTAATAAGAGAGAAGAGGAAAGTGAATATATTCCCGAAAGGCAATTCACAAATCCTCAGTTTTACTTTTGGGTTTTTGTTCTTATGTGTAGAAGCTTTTTGTAAAGGAAATTATCTCTTTGTTATAGGAGTTACAAATAATTTTCTGTTATTCTTTTAACTTTGATTACGGTATTTCATCATGTAAATATTTTTTCTGTAGTTGGATTTATCAACATTTTCTTTTTTATATAGTTTCTGGATTTTGGTTATATTTAGGAAGGCCTTCCCCACGCCAAAGCCTCTGACGGTTTCTTCTAGTTCTTTTGTAAGGATCCAGACTGTGAAAGATTCAACTCCAAGGTGGAAGACCTCTTGGGACCAGCTTCTATCTGAGGTGTGAGCAAGAGCGGTGGCGGCAGCCGGCTCAGTGACACTGAGCTGGGACGGTGCCGCCAGTCAGCACTCTGACCCTGCAACAGTAGTACTGAGTGGTGGCTCCAAGACTAAGGGCAGTCTGGGCCCCTTCAGCTACTGGGTGGACCATTGCAGTCTAGTAAGAACTTACACTGAGTGAGATCTGAAACGGAAATCTAAATAACCGCGTCAGAAAGTTATTAGTAGGAAACCAAAGAAACGTTCATGTGTAAACCAAGCTAAAAAAAAGACAAAACCTTTCTGCCTGGGGAGACTGCTCCTTCAGGGGATAGCCGGGTATTTTAAAACTGTCACGGTTCACACTGGCAGGTTACTACTCAGTCCAATAGCTCCTTCCTGCCTCTGGTGATAATTACTAATGGGCAAAACCCCCTATTTAAGCCCCCTTACGGCCTGGAGACACGGGAGTTGGGGTTACTCCCTTTTGCTGAGCCTGGGCATTGGCTAATCTATAAATATCTGCGTTTATTTTGGTAGGATGGCAAATTCTTTTTCTCGGAAAGGAGTAATTTTAATAGGATGCTACATTACTTTAACTGGTTCAAAACACATTTTGTCTTTTTTTTATATTTACTTTAGAAGAGACAGTGTCTTGCCCTGGTGCCCAGGCTGGAGTGCAGTGGTGCAATCATAGCTCACTGCAGCCTCCAACTCCTGGGCTCAAGCAATTCGCTTGCCTCAGCCTCCAAAATAGCTGGGACTACAGGCACGTGCCACAACACCAGCTAATTTTTTTTATTTTTTTGTAGAGGTGGGGTCTCACTATGTTGCCCAAGCTGGTCTCAAACTCCTGGGCTCTAGTGATCCTCCCACCTTGGCCTCCCAGAGTGCTGAGATTATGGACATGAGGCCCCGCGCCTGGTCAAAATGTCCCATGGATACACACACAGAGTTGTTCCACTTAGTCAAACGCCTATTTAAAAAGCACTTTCCAAGCTTGAATTCCAATGTTGCTTATAGCTCTGAATTGAAATATTCACTTGCACTTCCAGAGGTATGAAAACGTTGTCCTATTATCACAGGAACAGAAGGTTAAACGATTAACAGTTGGAAACATCACCTTAGTTTGTTCCTTCTAAATCCAATTAGACCCAGAAAGGCACTGCATCACAGACTCCAAGAAGGGAGATGAAATGTTTGAAACTAGAGAAAGAGGAGGGCCACGCGTTCAAACAGCACTTTCCAAAGCAGCAACTTTATCTCCCCTTCGCTCCTCACCTTCACCAGTGGGGGGGACAAGGCAGAAACAGCAGGAGACTATTAATAATAGTAATCAACTTGCCCAGGTGATTACAAAGGTGTATTTGGCAAAGCTACGGTACAACCTAGAATTCACGAGTTTTAATTCTGGTAAGTAACTTGATAGTAACCAAAAGTTAACAGAAAAATATTTTTTAACATGACTTACAGGGTCCTTTCATTTCATGGGAGCTTAACATCGTGGTGAGTCTACAGACTGCGTCCCAGCCGTGCTGAGACCCGGGGGTTGTCCCGGGGTTGGTCACGGGCCTGCCACTCCTGCGGCTGAGGCAACTTCCAGCACTCACCAGACTGTGTTAGTCACCTGAGGGGAGACAAGGGAGCAGGAGTGTCATAGCACCTTGTGAGACGGATTCCATAACTCCTTTGAGACAGACTTTAAGCTTCTTGGAGAACTAAACAAATACGGTTTATCAGCTGGAGAGATAAAGTGTATCACCGTCTCCAAACTGATTCTTGTAGACGCCTTCTGTTTGAGGCATATGCACAGAATTTTTATGAAGTAAAAATTAGGTCAAATGTGTGCCAGGTTAAAAAAAAAACAAAAAAGCAAAATTTTAAGGACTGACACAAAGGACACATAAAGGTTGAACATCAAATTTTAATCTCAAAACCTTTTATCCAGTCCTCAAATTATTAACATGAAAAGGAATGATAAACTGCAATTTTATCATTACCGTATCACTGCGTAACAAGCCCTTGTTACAAAATCTCCATCTACTGTCTCCAAAAAATCCAATAGAAAACCCATACATTATATTACCTAATGATCTATTAACCGATGAAATTTAACCAACTTTATACCAGGAAACTATTAACAGAGGTACTTCAATCACAGAGCTTAAAATACGGAGAAGAGACAGGTAAAAAAATTATCTTAACCTGTAGTAGTCTTTTCACTTTTTAAAATTTTTATAAAATACACTAATTTCCCAAAATAAAGAATATTATGACACATTGGTGTCAACTTACACAGATGAAAGCTGATGACAGCTTTTTCTCTAACTAAAGTTCATTTCACCAAACTTTTATATATTACATGAATATCCAAGTATTTTTAAAAAATTCAACACACAGGAACATAATGTACAGTGTTTTATTTTTTAAAAAATGGTTAATTTAGGAATGATTTTATTTTCAACCACATAATATATCTTTTTAAGACCATGAAGCCTCTTGTCATTGCAAGAGGACTTTTTAGTTCACGTTTCTGTTTCCCAGATTTAATTCTCAAAAGTAAAAAAAGAAAAAGTTTATTTAATTATTGACCATGAGAAAACCGTGGTAACGACCTTATTCACCACCAGCTGTCTTCCCTCTGTCTGCACCCGGACCCACAGCTGCGTGGCACTGCGGTGACATCGGTGGGGGAGGCCAATGACATCGCAGAGCGGATATAAAAAGACGGGCTCAGCTGGATCCTGCCACAATTGTAAGGTGTGGGCACGCCCGCTCCCGCCAAGCCTTCCAGAGCCTCCACACCACAGCCACAGGCGTGGCCTCCCGGGTGGGCCCATCCCTGCCGTCTGACTGCTGGGAGGACACACAGGAGCATTTTCACTCAGGACTCGGGTCACGGCTAACGGACGCCTTAGCCAGAGGGGGGGTTGTGTGCACTCCAGAGACCTTGGGCAGTGGTGGCTTCAGAGCAGAGAAGGGAACAGTGTTTATCGGACACCCCCTGCGTCGGTCAATGCTGAGCGCAAACGACCTGCACAGGAAACCGCAGTGAACACACACACCGTGCACGTCTGTGTTACCGCGGGAATCCAGCTGCACGTGCAGGACGAGACGCGGGGAAGCCACGATGGATGAACGGGACCTGCACAGTGTTTCTCACAGCCTTTGCCGCTGACACGAGCGCCACCTGCCACCACCTCCCAGACGTCTGTCCCGGCACGCACATTCTTGGGGTGCAACGGGAGGTGACGTTTCACGGTCATTCTCAGTGAGCACAACTTCGATTTTCTCCACTTTCCAACAAATGAATCGGGCTGCGTCTGCTACAAAACTAAATATATTTCTGAACACACTTTCTTCAAGGGTTGTGCTTTATTCTTCCCTAATCACGTCACGGATTTCATTCTAGGAAAACTAAAAACCCACAAAATGAAATTGAGGACTAGGTCTTAAGGGTGATTCCTGACCATACTAGAAAGACGGGGAGTCACCAGCTTCTCTGGTCTTGAGTTTCTGTCTCCCTAACCCAGGCCTTTAAAGATACTGACTCAGCTGAATGTTCGGTTTCCCAAAGAAGGAAACCAAATGGAGTACTGGCGTTTCTGTCTCAAAGAAGCAAAACATAACCCCAAATTATGACGGCGAGGGGCGGGGGCGAGGGAGGGGAAGACGCATTCTATGTCAAAACGAATCTCTCGCTCTCAACAGGAGATAACCCAGCTTCTCCCTAGCTTTCATTTCATAAATTAATAATTTCTTAAAATCATAATCTGAAGAATTTATCTATTATAAGAAAAGTTCAAGTTTAAAAAAGCAAATAAATTAGTTAAGCCTTGTAAACAATTGTCCATTTTAGTTATATATCTTTAAAAAAAAAAGTTTCTCTGTATAATGTATCAGACAGTACAAGGCACACCTCACACGCCAGATTCCAGAGTGACAAACCCACACGACACCCCCTCACTCCGCGCGCCGGTGTGGCCGTGCCGGGCACCAGAGTCACACTCAGCTCCGGACCGTCCCCACGTCCACAGATGTGCTCTTTCCGTTAAGTTTCTTTGTGCTACTTTGTTGCGTGGTGTGACTGCTAAGCCTTCTCCGTGTTGGTTTCCTCAGATGTTTTCCACAAAGCTTCCTGGGAAAAGGCCGGTTTTCCCGTTACGTTGCAATGTGCCTTTGAACCAGCCGTCCTCTCGTTTTTTATGAACAAACACAATATCTCCTTCTTTGAGTTCGAGTTCTGCCTCGCTCTGGGGAGGATAGGAGACCACCACCCTGTGCCTACGAGAGAGAGAGAGAGAGAGAGAGATTTCAGTGAAGCCTGTTCTAAGCTGTGATTAAAAACAACGACACACCATCGGTCTGCACGAGCCTTCACATACACGGCTAGGACGTAGCAGGAATCTGTTTATAACCGTTTGTAAAACAGCTCAAAGTGCGACCACTCACTGCCAGGTAGAGACTGGCGTTCACAACGACAGGGCTGGGATGTGCACATCGGTCCACTACGGATGGCCCGGACCAGCTCATTTGAGTGACCTGTCCAGGGAGAACCAGCCCTGTCCCTTCCTCATGTCCGTGTCTTCGCCACACAGAAGGAAGAGTTTTGCTCCGTGTTCCAGGAGGGGAACCGTTTCTGTCATCTCCCAGGAGAGAGAGTGAACAGATTTGCTGGCGAGATTGGAGACGCAGCTGGCAGGTGGGTCCGGCCCTCTCTGAGCTGCCGCCAACTGGCTTAGCGGGCCCCACTCTGCCTCTGTGTTGTTAGCACAGAGAGGTCAGGGGTCAGGCCTGCCTGCTGGAGGTGAGTCCGGAGGTCTGTCCCTGCGTCCCTTACGCTGGAGTTGGACATGGGTGAGCACCAATTCTGAGGACGCTCATCAGCCCCACGTGCCCAGATTCTCCCTCAGGACGGTGGCCCCAGGGTTCAGACATGGAGGGGACGGTGACCACAGTTCAACCCGACACCAGGCACGAGGCTGACCTCCTCATCTCTGTCCGGCGATATCTGTGTCTGCCTCTGCTTGGTTCTCAGACACCTCGGATGTGGGAATTATATGACAAGGTAAGGCATCACTTCAGAACCGCAGAAGGCTTGTTAGTTTCATGCTGTTTGTTCCCCCACCTCCAAAGGCCGACTTATCCTTCCCTGTTTTTCCAGCATTACTTCTCGCCTTTACTCCTCTCTTGCTTTTCCCAACCAAAGGGGAGCAGAACGGCATCTGGCAGCCAAGCTCCGCGACGGCCCCAGCGGTCCGCGCTCCCTGGCGTCCACACTCCCGTGCAGTCTCCTGCCGCGACGCACAGGACCAACACGTGACCAATCAACGTTAGGAAGAGGGCAGTGTGTGATCTCCACAGCGAGGTCGTTAAAGGCAGTGTGGCTCCCGCTTTCCCTCCCCTGGGTCACTCGTGCTGGGCAGCGTCAGAGCCGTGCTGCGAGCTCACTCGACATCTCCGTGGAGGCGCCACCGGTGCGGCTCTGAAGCCTCTTCCCAAACCCCAAATGCCCAGACGGCAGCGCCGTGGAGTGGACCCTCCAGCCCCAGTGAAGCATCGGCTCAGCCAACGTCCTGACTGCAGCCTCAAGAAACACCCTGAGCCACAATCACCCAGGTAAGCTGCTCCCCATCGCCTGATCCACGGAAACTGTGAAATAATAAACGTTTACTGTTGTTTAAGCCACTGAGTTTTGGGAGTAATTTATTACTCAGCAATAAGTAACTAATAATGATGATACACATCTTTCTCTGTTTGATGCTAAGTAATGGGTACTTAGTCACAAAAGTGATTGAGTTCTATTTCTATTTGGTTCTCAAAGTCAGAAAATGAGTTTATAGCCTCACAAGGACCCACTCTTGACCGAAACTAAAGAATGTTATGGCCTGAAAATGAGGGTCAGACAAATTCTATACAATTCCCCAAAACTTTGGAAACTCATTAGAGCCTCATCCGTTCACCAATCCCATAAAAACCAGAATGTGAGGCCAGGCACAGCGGCTCAGCCTGCAGTCCCAGCAGTGTGGGAGGCTGGGGCGGGAGGATCACTGGAGCCGGGGAGTTCGAGGTTACGGTGAGCCATGATCGGGCCACTGCACTCCAGCCTGGGCAACAGAGTGAGAACTTACCTCTTAAAAAAACAACAAAAACAAAAAAAACAGAACCTACTCATATTAAGACAGACCATAGCAGGAGTTACAGCTTATTACACTACAGAAAGCGCATCTCTGCAGAGGCTAAATGGCTGCCCAAACAATTCCTGAGCTCCTTTGGGCACAGGGACCAAATTACACTCCAGGATCCGAAAGAAAAGCACACCACAGAGGCTGGCTTATCATTTCCAAGAAAGGTCCAGCTAATTCAAACATGAATATTCACAGACCACAAGGCTGGGGGTTCAATCCAGCACGGAATGAGGGAGGCGGCAGGGCAGAGTGGGAGAAGCCCTGGCCTGGGGGCCGACTCGGCCTTCACTGTCAGTTAGAGCAGTTTAATTTGGGGCTAGGTCTCTCAGCCCTCTTGGTCTCAGCTTCCTCATCTGTAGAACCGGACTATAGTGAGTTAAACAAGTATTTAACATGCAGTGTAGTCACACTCTAAGACGTATGCTCTTAAAACAGTGTCTGGCACATAGTTCAATCCCACCAGGTTACCCTCCATTATGATCACGTGGCTTAGGCAGGCGTGGCAGGGGCGTGGCAATGCAAGGAGGTGAGGATGGGCCAGGCAGTGGCTGGAAACAAGCTCCGGCCACAGCCTGAACAGCTTCCTGATAAGACTTGACACACGTCAGAATGACAGGGTTAGGGTTTTGCAATCCCTTCTCTGGTATCTTTAAAAGCAAGACAAATAATTTCATCATGGATTTATCTGAAGGAAGGATCTAGATGAGAAGATTTCTCAAGTCCGATGTCAACATGCCAAAAATTCGTGTAAAAAGTAATGATGTGGTTGCCATTTGGGGCAAGTTAAAATTTAAGCAAAGCTTTACAATTCTGGGGGAAAAAATGTACAAGCGACTCAAAACATATTCAGAGCAGATCTCTCATGAGATATATATTCCCTACTGGTTCTCGGCAAGCTGCCTTGAAGGTGAAATGAACAAAAATAGTCCTTGAAAAACTTGCAGTGAATTAGATTAATATATGCATTTTATAAAATGTACTAAACCAATTTTGTCAAAAAAATTTTTCTGAGCTATAACTGCTGCTGGGCTAAGAACATAATCTTCCTGCCAAGTTCCCAGTGGGAGCAAATTTTCATTGCTGAGTTTTATAAACCTCTGGGGGCGAGGAACGAGGAACCGCGCGCATAACGGGAACTGTGACACAGCCTTGAGCGCATGAAGACTACCAGGTGCCGCAGCAACCGACTCCACGCAGGAATCTTCCGGCTCAGACCCCGGTCTCCAGCCTGGTGAGGTGGTTCGCACAGGGATTTCTACCGCAGATGTGAAGGGCCAAATACTGGCACGGCTGGCCAACTATTCCAGGCATGGAAAGGCTCTGCCAAGTAGAATGGTCACAGACCAGCAGGCAGATGTGAAGCACAGCTGGAGAGGCCTCTCCGCCCTCTGCCTCACTCGGATTCTGCTCGTCCTTACACAAACAGGGCTTGGAAAAGCTCTGAACCTTAGGAGTCAAAGCCGACTCTCCACGACCGCCAGGCACCTGCTGATCCACCTTCAGAATCTGTACCCCATCCTCCCCTCTTCACTGTCATTGTCACCATCCTGGATGACGGCCTCACTACCTGTCACCTAGTCATCTGCCTGTCCTTCCTGCCTCCAATCTCTTCCTGTCCCCAATCCATTCTACACAGACCCACATGTTAATATTCTTAAGTGGCAACTCTATTTGCAGGTCCCCATGGCTACACAACACCTTACTTAACAGCTCCCAATGCCCATGAGTGAGGTTAACCTCAGCCTGGTCTGCAAAGCCCCGATGCCTGGGCCTTAACCTCTCTTTATAGGTGCAGCTGCTAGTATCACCTCCAGCAAACCAAACAACCCCCTAAGCCAGAAAACGTCCTCCGAATATGGACTTGACTCCTGCCACGCAGACCCCAGCTCACAAGGTCCTTCCACTGGGGCTTTCCCGTGACGATCTCTTTGCCCAGCCACACCCTGTCAACCTCTCAGAGCCTGGCTCCAGCTCTCCCCTGGGAAATCTCCAGCCCCGGGGCTAGAGGTAATTTCATGCTTTATTAATCCCAGAGGCCTCCACGTGTATTTCCTACGGCACTTAGCACCGTCTACACTGTACTACTACCACCTGTGTGTCCCTGCCTCGGTTATTCTACTGGACCATAAGCTGCTTGAAGGAAGAGATGATGCTAAATTCACTTTCTATGCCTCATACCACTTAGCACAGCACATACGATAATGCGTAAGAAGCATGCCAAGTGAGAAAACAAAAAGGCCTAACTGCACAGTAAATCTGCTAAAATGTACAGAGCTCCTTAAAAAGGGACGGAATTCCGACACACGCTACAACACGGATGAACCTCAGAAACACCATGCTAAGTGAAACAAGCCCCCCACACACGCACACACAAATACCGCATGGTTCCATTGATGGGGTTCCCGGAACCGTCACTGACAGACAGGAGGTAGAATGGCAGTTGCCAGGCCTGGGGAGAGGGCGAGCGAGGAGTTAGCGCTTGAGGGGCACAGACTCCGCTGGGACGATGGAAGTTCCGGAGGCGGACAGTGGAGAGCGGCTGCACAACACGGTGAACGCGCTTAACGCTACTGAACCGCACACTTGAAAAAACGGTAAATTTTACGTATATTTTACCACAATCAAAAAAATAAGGTGAGCGAATGAATAAAATGGAAAGATTTTTTAAAAGGAGCAGCGACGTACAAAGCTGACTGGCACCTTGGTGGTCGGACCGCACCCTTCTCCTCTGCACAAAGCCGTGGGGTGACGGGTGACAGCACGGCTCACACGCTCTGCCTCCCGGTGGCTGTGTGACCCTAACCCGGCTTTTGTGGCAGTGCCCAGGGTGGAATTCGAGAAACAGAGTCTTGCCATGTAAGGAAGATCCACTGACACGCGAAGCCGACCTGCCTGGCTTAGGCCGTGGTGTCCCAGCTTCCATCTGAATGGTCACTTGCAGTCTTGTACTAGTACAGATTTTCTATTTCCTTTATTTTTCTGGCCTCTCTGGTGTTCTCTGTAATTCACACGTTCTTGTTTCTAATCTCACCTGGCGCAGCCCAAATTGGCCCCCGTGTGGCTCCAGGAGGCCCCCGTGTGTCCGCGGCTCTGGCCTGGGTGGGTGACCACTTGCTGCTTTCTGCCAAGTGCCACAGCGGTCTCATCTCCAACTAAGTATCTCCCTGGCAAAACCGCACCAGCTTGCTCCAAGTCCAAGCGAATTACGTCCATCGCTTCACCCACTGGGTTCATTGTCACCGACTCAAAGAAATTAATCATGCTGGTTAAGCCCGACGGCCTTTCTGTAAATCTGTCTCTATCCAATTTGTATGTTTCCAGTGTTCTAGCTTAATCCCTGACCAAAGATCACAGGTTCTTTTCCAGTTTAGGAGATGGGCTTATAGGTATGTGGTTAACAATTTAATTCCCAAATTAAAAAATACACACGGATAAAGATGACTTCCTGTGTCTTCCTAAGCCCTTTATATTTTTTTTTTAGGAGGAAACAAACCAACCCTGTCACACATACTTCCTTTGATTTGCCATCCCTTCTGAAATACTTTATTTCCACTTTCTCTTTGCAACTTCCTAAGCATTTTTTCTCAATCCCTCTAAAATAGAGCCTGAAATATTTGTTCTATTATTGCTGCTGTCATCAATTATACATTTTCTGCCTCCAGGATGTAGCGCCATTTCCTGCTTGTTTTCTTCAGTCTCTAACACACACAAAGAATCCTCTTGTTCCCCGGAGAATTCTCTGGGCTGACGCAGACTTGTCAGCTCACTTCAAGGCTCGTCCTTCCCTATTACGAGGTTGCTGAAGTCTTCATACCACGCGGACGCTTCTCTCCACGGACACACTGGCTGCCCTGGTCACCTCCTTCTACTTTGGGTACACAGGACAGGGGCACGGCTGGAGAGGAAACTGCAGGCTTGTTCTCATTACAATCTGTAGATGAATCCTATCTCATACCGTCCCAGTGGCATACACCGAAAAATGTTTCATTGAAATCCTAGCAGTGAAAGTTCTACCAACAGAGCCCCCCAGGCTTCTGCAATGTGCCAGGGCGACAGTCGTTGATGTTTGCACTGTGAGCTGAGGAGCCGTAAGACTGTGAAACACTTACGGAATCACACTGATGTGAAAGTTAATCTTTCCTTCATTTTTAGCATTAAGTACTTTTTATTGTGTTGAAATGCTTGAAATATGAAAACAGGTAATCCCTAAATTACATATACCTGGTAGCTTTTAATTAACCAATTAACCGAAAAACTCATTCCCAACGAGTAACAGAACATTTTCCTGTATGTTTGCTCACATTTTTCCTGTTGTTTTTACAGTCAGCCAGATCTACGAATCCAAGTTAAATAGACACTGCTGCCACCACTGCATGAAAGAGCTGTGGAAAGTTGCTCAGGCTGGCAATTATGTGTAATATTCCATCGCACATGTGGATTACAAAGATACAAGCTTGGGCAGAGATCTTCTCCAAAGACCCCTTTCCCACTTGTAAAGACTGAAATGGTTTATAGAAAACCTGCCAGAGCATTTGGGGTGCCCGGCCCATCTGTCCCGTGATCAAACCCCCCGCGGTCCCCGAGACACCAGCGAGTCCGCCTTCCCGGATGAACTGAGCAGGAGCCTGCTGCTAGAAACGCGCCTCCAAGAGGAAGGGGCCGAATGCAGGAGCCACAGACGGGGCATCTGGCAACTGGGAAGAGTGCGTGGGGTGGGGAGGCAGGGTGCCCGAGCCGGTGCCGGGGAGAGTCTGGGCAGAGTGGCCCTCCCTCACGGCAGTCACACAAATGCCAGGGAACACAGCAGAGGGGCCCTCAGGGCACGAAGGAAAAGGTGCAGATCAACGTCCGAGGGAGGGTCCAGCCTTTGTGACCAACAGACAGTGAACAAGCAACTGGACCGACGTCAGGGCAGGAGGACCATCCCCGGAAAGCAGGCGAACGCTGCGAGACAAAGGCCGACTCTCAGAGCAGGAGATTAAGTGAATTCTGGACAAAATTTCAAAGCTTTACCGAGAGCACAACAGACGAGAGGAAAGATAGGATGATTTCATTTGTGGAAAGCGAATACTTTTTTTTTAGGGTAATGTCTCATTTTAAAACTGACTTCATAAGGCTTAGAACTCCAAAAAATTATTTCACCTCACTATAAAAATATAAAATGAATCATGTACTTTGTATGCAGGTTACTGGAGGTTCATTCTTTTCTATTTTTCATGGTTTAATTAAAAACTATGCCAAAAAAAATCACATGACTGAAGGCCTCAGATTTTGGTGGATACAAATGTTCACATGGCGCCACCTGAAATGCACAGGTGAGGTGAATTTAAGTCATTTAAAAGTGTAATACTTTATACTAAGATTTCAAATCAGCAACATAGGAAATGCCACCAAAAAGGCCGTATCTCCACAAATGAGAAATCTGATTTATAAAATTCAGGTACAAAGGAAATGAAGCTTATAAAAAGAATAAAACAGATGCTACTTAAAACAAACCTGTATGTTTCTATGTTATGTGAAAAACATCCACTATTTTTAGTGTACTTCATGTTTTCTTGTGCAACACAGTATATCATTTTTTGGTTTATATAATCCAAGTAGATATTTGTCTTATTAAATATACTTTCCTTCCGAGCACACTCCCAGCACCTGAGTGTTTGTATCAAACTGCTCTGGTTCAAGGCCAGAGTCGCCAGAACGGGCTCCCTGCAACCGCTGGGCCAGGAGGCGGGTCAGGCTGAGGCTGAGAACTGGGCCCAGCCTCTGGCTCAGGGACAGTACGGAGACTCCTCTCAGCGGGCAGATTCTCCAGCCCTTTGCAGCCAGCGGGCAATGATGTCAACCTTTAATAAAAAAGGCAAAGGACAAAAAAAGGGAGTGGCTGCTGATGGTGGCAGAGGCAAGAAGGAGGACGTGACCATGAACCCGTTTCCAGGGACTAACAGATTTCACGTGGATGTGATTCCGAGTGACCGACTGAAGACAATACAGGAGAAGGTGGCAGGGGGGAGGGAGGGGACCTCACCCACGTAAGAAATGGGAGGAAAAAGGGCAGAGGATGTTGTAGCAGGTGGTACAAGAAAGTCAGTGCTTGGCTGCTGTTACAAATTCAGTTCAAAATGAGGAAGTGTGGAAAATACCTCGAATCTCAGAACGAACAGGCCAGCACACAGCCTGCGGTGCACTGTGCGCTTTCTGCTGCAAGGACGCTGGACTCACCGTTCGCAAACAACGGGCCTGGCCTCGCTCACGACGGGACCGAGGGAGGAGCAGGCCTGCCGTGGCGGGGGCGCGATGGGCACGGCCGAGTCCAGCGAACTCGCCTTCCGATGGAAGGCGTCCTGCGCCAGGGCCGCTCCCGCCACCACTGTCGCGACCGGGCCGTCTCCGTCCGTGGGGCAGGAGCCGGCCCTGCCGTGGCCAGCACCAAGGGGCAGCTCGGGACCCGTCGCTCCCTGCAGGGGCAGCTCGACGGCCCCCAGCTCCATCTCCAGGGTGGGCGACGCTGGGGGCGACATGCGGGGCTTGCGCTTCGTGGAGGCGCCGGACAGCAGCTTCAGCAAACCCTTTTTTTCTTTCTAGAGAGAAAAAAAAGAACATGAGTTGGAGACAGACAGTACCATCGCTGTCATAATCTACAGGGCCTTACAGTTTCACTGTGTGATTTGATCTTCTAAAATTATTTCTGTCGATGTTTGATCACTCAAAGCCTGGTTCGCGATTTCTGGGTGGTGTTACCGCGACCTGTTCCACCCCTACGTGTTTGTTGGTTTTGGACATTCCACTGTTCGTGACTCTCTTTTGCTGAGGTAGGACGGGCAGATAAAAAGCATGTAAAACAAAAACCCCACCGATCCACCAAGTCACATTTCAGGTTTGGTAAAAGCAGCAGCAGACATTTCAGGATGCAATGGAAATTTCAGATTATGGACTTAATTTCAGGACATTGTGCCTCCCTGGTCTCGATCACGTAAGGGCTGCCTGTGCTGAAGGGGACGAAAGCCTAACCTAACAGCACCTCTCTCCAAGCCTCAGGCCTCGGCCTTATCGCCCACGGCAGGGACCGGAGTCAAAGGCCAAACCACTTCTCACATGTCACCACCTCGATTAAATTTAACAAGCCAACAACAACGGAAGTCAAATGGTTTCTGTTGTGCCGGTACCTCCTTGATTAGAAACCCAAAAATAACTCCATAGAATTTTAACAAAACACTTCAGTATATTCATTAATGATTTTATGTCTCTTTCTGCAAGCAAATGCACAAACAAGAGTTGTCCCCAGGAATCTCATTCTGCAGAAGCCATCTCTTGAAGTTTTGTCTCTTTTGATACTTTCCTCTCTGCTCTGCCAAGGAAGCCAGATCTCCCAAACCCTAGGAGCGAAACCAAGCTGAGCATCATCCCCGTTTCACTCAGATGCCAACTGTATCATGAAGTCCTCGGAATGGAAACACTGCTTGAAAAGGAAACGTTTCCCAGAAAACTCTCTCTTTAGAAAACTCTACAGGTAAATTGGAATTATCAATGCCCACTCACAGGGAAACGGAATTATGAGGGAGCCACTGAGGAATTTTTCTTGGGAGTTTGTTCAGACTCAGTAAACCCCTTGGGAAAATGACTCCAAATCCACGACAACACAGTTCCAGTAGTGACAATGTGGCAGGAGAAAGGAAGAGACAAAAGCAATCATTTATCAGGCCAGCAGGCGTCCCAGGGAAACCGTCCCACAGTCGCCAGGCAGTCACCAGGTACCCACGGCTGCCCGCAATGCACGGGAGCCCCTGGGTGTGTCCTGGGAAGAGGGGTGGAGGGGGCCGGGCAGCAGGTTCCAAGGTCTCCTCTGTGCCTGCGAGACCCGGGGCGCAGACGACCTGAGCCAGCTGCCCCGCCCCATTCCCCCCCTGCTGCCAGGCTGAGGAAGATCCTCTTGCATTTCTCTTCGAGGCCTGGCCTCAACTCACCTTACTGGCTGTTGCTTCACCCATTGGAGGCCACATTTTCCGAGGGGCTGCTACATGCATTCCAATAAACGCCCCCACAAACCTGGACTCCCTGCTCGAGTGCAGTGACCACACCTTATGACCTCTGCATCTCACCCAGCACCAAGTGCAGAGCCTCGTAACAGCTTGGAGACCAAGAAAATAATGGAGGAAGATGAGACCAGTAGGAGGAAGAAAAAATATTTAGCTAGTGCCAGAGCTAAGGAAATAAAAAAAGGATATTTTGGATTCCCTAAATCCAGAGGAAATAAAGCCTTTCCTCCACACGATGGCCAGTGAAGTGGTCTGCCCAGACCCTTGCCAGGGCTGTGCCACGCTTCCTGCAGAAAGCCTGAGGCCTGGAGGGCCAAGACATGAGCTGGCAAAGAATAATGCCCCATAGCTTCCGCTTCCAAGGCAGCAGTCAGCTGTAACTTCCAGCTACTCCTGCCACGATGTAAGAAAGCCCGTCCTAATCCCTGGACCCCCACCGGTCCAGTGAGAACATCAAGTCCATTGATAAATTACAATCTCAGCAAGCTACGGCTAAAGACACCGCTTAAAAGCTCAGTTCTGAGCACTCATAAAAAAATATCAGATAACTGAATGGCACACAGGGAACAGTCTTTAAAGTGATTAAGAAGAAAGATGACTTGATTGATCTAAAATGATTAAAGGCATTAAATACAGCATGCTTTAATGATTTCTAAGGGATGTGTTATCACCATCAACCAATGCTGACTACCCATGGAGCAGAAGGCAGAGGATTAAGTATGTGGTGGGGTGCAGGGGTACGGATGGGGTACAGACGACACGGGAGAGATGCCACCCTCGGTTTCAGGAACTGTGCTGGTAGTATCATATTCTGATGTTTTCTATGTTAGCAGAACAATGTGCCACATGGGAGAGATAATTTTGCAAAATCAGACACTTATCATCTAAGAGCACCTTTGCTTTTTCAAAATCCAACAGCAGAAATGAAAACTATGGATGAATTAATAAAGACTACATTTCAGTGAAGCAATTTTAAAAATGTAATGTTAGCATGCATGAAAAAGGGGCATATCTCTCAGCATAAACTTTAATAATTCATCTCTTGTGAGTTTTCCAAGAAATTGTTCCTAGATGAAATAATGTTTTATAGTCATAATTTTCTCTTAAAAGATTTGCTGATTTCAAACAGCTTCACATATCAAAAAAAAAAGAACTATCTGGGTCAGAAAATAATCAACAGATAACCAAAAGGAATGATTTTTACATACAAAATAATTTCTGAACATCAACTTAATACCTATTAGTTGCATAACAGGATAAGCACAATATGGAAAGCGTCAAGTCAGAGCTCCTTCCCAAGCAAAAGTGAACGTTATTTGAGCAACTCACAATGAACAACATTCTACACATCGAGTCTTCCTCCCTACTCCTCTCCTCGCCCTCACACATATACAGAAATTAACCAAAGACAGCCATCCCGGGGCACAGGTCATCAATAATCTACACAATCAGGCTCCCAATAATCAGAGTCATTGTTCTTAGGCGAGAAATCTAAAAAAATTAATGCATGTGATTGTCTAATAATAATCACTCATACATTCAACAAATATTTGTTGAAGGTCGAATATAAACAATGAGCTAGGCTCTGGAAATACTGTAGTGAATAAATAGCTTACTTTCTCTAGCAGAGACACAAACACAGCTATAAAATAGGTGCTCTGCAGAAAAATCAAGCAGGGTGGGGGCAGAGAGAAGGACCAGGAGCTGCTGTCTGCGCCAGAGGGTCAGGAGAGGCTGCGTTAAGGAAGGGCATGGAGGAAAAGAGGGAGGGAGGAGCCACCACCAGGTTCAAGAATCTTGTTAAATGCTTTTAACGAGGATTTCCATATTTATTCCCAGCAGCAATCTGATGAGATGGGAATCAATTATTATTCTCATTGCCTAAAATCACCCGCCAATAAGGGGCGCAAGTGGGATTTGAACCAAGCCCACACACTTTCCTTCCGTGAGCTCAGCACAGGGAACACGTCCAGGAGCACATCTGCTCGGTGCGGCACTAAGAGTAGACACATGTGCCCAACGCCTGCAGCTCACGAAGACTGCGCTTTGCCAGGTCTGTATGCAGATCTACACTGTCCAGACCTGATGCAGATCCAGGCAGGGGCAGGAACAGTGACCGAGTCCACTTAACAGGGAGGATGGGATTCTCCCCAAGAAAATCAACGCACTGACTGCCACACTAGAAAGAAAAATTTCCTTGGGGCCACAGTGTTTTACTATGAAAATAGAATAAAAACTTTGAAAACAAAATGATCCTTTCTAATTGAATGAAAAATCTGTTTTTTTATTGTTTTCTGTGCATGAGTTGTATGCAATTAAACTGTCAATACTAACTGTAACAGTAAGAACATCAACAAGATTTTCACGAACCAACTGCAGGCTTTTGCTCACTGGCCACCCGTCAGGTAACATGTATGCTGCAGTGTGGCAGCGTGAGTTGCCTGCACACCACACGGCTCCCAAAGCGAAGAGGTGTGTGAGTTGCGTGTGCCTCACAAGGCCCTGTGCTCCAAACTAGCATGAGTTGAATACAACTCACATGGCAGTTAATGTGTTACATGGTAAAACACACAATCTTCTTTCCAATAACAAAGAAAGAACTGGGAGGAAGGAAAATCACTTGAGCAAAGAAAATGATAGGTAAAGACTTTCGGAAAAGTGTTCAGAACAGAAGAGAATGAGTATTTAAAAACTGGATAGGACTCTCTGCTTAAAAAAATGAAGGATAATAGGAAAGGTCCTCAAATATTAGCTGATTAATTGAAGAAAACCTGTGGTTGGCTCCTTGGGGAGAGGGTCATCGGGGATTTGGAGGCGGGGGCTTGGAGGGACCAAATGCGGACCTTTGGTGGCCCACCTGCAAGACGCTGTCTTTGAGGCACACCCAGGACAGGGCAGGCCGCGCCAGTCCCCTCCCGCTGGTGGCATGGAAGTGAAGGACAGGGCGGGAAAGACCTGCAGGGCGTCCCTGGAGACTGAGTCAGGGTGGGGAAGGGAAGCACGCGGGGTTGGCAGGCGCCAGAGGTTGCTCCTCCTCTTTTAGGGGGTGAGGGTGAAAACTTAAGAGAGTATGAGAACAATTACACAATTGTGCTTAACAAAAGGGTTTCTTTTTTCTGAATGAAAACTCAATATACCAAAATAATATGTTATATTTTGGTATATACGGGAAAAAAACATATACACTGTAATATTAGTGGTTTTCTCTGAAATCTCAGATGATATTTAGGCCTTCTGTTTGGACATCTGGATTTTCTCTAACTTCTAACTATGTATAATCTAAAAATCTTTCTAAAAAACACATATAAAATACATACATACACACACACACACACACTAAATACCTCACCAAGACTGGCAAACACACTGCCTAGGAACGAGCCGATCACGTAACGAAGCCCTTGACCTGAGTACGAAGCTAGAAAAGCGCCCAGACAAAGCTGCTAAACTGACGGCTGTGGACACAGCAGGGTCTCACAGGCAGGGGAGCAGCAGGGCAGAAAGGCCCAGGATTCCAAACAGGTAGCAGCTGCGATGAATACGAAGTTTCAGGTGCCGATCCACCAAACCACTGGGCGCAGACACCAAAGCTGGCTACAGATTGTGGCTTGGGGACAAAAACACAGCTTCTGGAGATCCCCGAGACTCTGTGAGCTAGGACTTCCAAACACAATGCGACTCCAAAGGAACAGCCCCGTTAAGAAGCTGTAACATCCGCCGTGTACACAGCAAAGCTAAACGCCCCCGTGGGACACCAGCAGTGGCCCACAACACGGCGTCTGGGGACAGAAGAAAGGAGGGGCAGCAGACACACTGTCACCTGGGGGATATGCCAGGCACGGCTGGTGGGTTTGAGTACATGGGTGACAGTCACAAAATGACGAGGGAAGACAGAAATAACGAGGGCATTGTCAAATACCAAGGTATTTGTTGGAACTCTCAACTAAACTCAGAATCTCTAACGCATTTTTCCTCGACTTGCTGATGGTTTAATCTCACGGAAAGTTGAGCAGACTGCAACTCTGGATCTCATTCTGATCAACCAGGGGGAAAGGCAGAGCTCGACAGGGGGTGGAGATGTCCGGCTGGTGAAGCAGAAATATGGAGAACGTGGAAGAAAGCACTGAATGAGAAGCTGGCGACAGTCAGGTTTGAACTCTGAAGTTTAAAAGAGCTGATTTTAAATGTTCAAAGAAAATATATGCATGACCTGAAACTCAAAAGGGAAGATGCTTCAAGAGGAATGGGAGGACTCTCAAAAATGAAATTCTAACCATACAATTGCAAATTATCCCTGCAGATGAAAAAAAAAAAACCGTGAGGCATCTAAAGGCACTGATGTGATCCCCGGGGGGGCAGCCTAATGGCTCAAATTTTTAAAGAACACATACAGAAAGATCAAGAGAAGGGTCCCTAACAAAGAGCATAACATGGCCCACAGCAATCCAAGAAAGCTAAAGATCAGAATGAGCTTAAACTTGCAAAAATGCTAAAGACAAAAAAATTTTTCAAAAGAGCTGTTTTAAAGTCATGCTTGAAACAAGAAGAACAAGAAAGACGCTGACCTGCTGTGAAGGATGGTGGTTCTCAGATGGCAAGAAGAAAGGGAGGGACAGTCTTCAGACCGGATGGATACCGGGTGAAGAGATGGGGATTGCAAGATCAAAGGACTACTCTCAGCAGGGTGAATTCACCCCCGCGTACGGAGAAAACTGACAGCCGACATGCAACCAATAGTCTGGAGAGATCCCGGCAAATCTGGGATCTGGGTCGACTCCACAGGCAAAGGAGGGCACGTGTAGCCCCCGTGTTCAAAAAGATGCCAACAAGGCACTTCGCAGACCGTCTCGGAAATCCTAGAACGGTATTAAATTAATGGTTTGTGAGCACTCAGGAGAGGGCATGAGACCCTGAGGAGGAGACTCTCCCAGGAGACGCTTGCTAACGGTCAGTCACAGCACCGTGTGGATGGGAGGACGTAAGGGACGTGTGGATCTCCACGTGGCATCTGGCAAGTTCTCCCGTGATATCTCTGCAGGTGCCATGGAGAAATGCAGGCTCAATAACACTCTAGTCACGAGGATTCAAGATGCTTGACGTGACAATGACCACGGAATTGCAGAATTTATATCAACCAGAACAAGTCTCTTTAGCGGACTTGGAACATTAAATGAGGCAGTGGATTTCAGAAGGGAAAATCTGAAGTCTGTGACATGAAGAATCGGTGAAAAAAACTTCAAGAATATAGCCTTGCACTCTGGCAGGCCAAGGTGGGAGGATCACTTGAGCTCAGGGGCTCAAGACCAGACTGAGCAAGATTGAGATCCCGTGTCTACTAAAAATACAAAAAATGAGCCGGATAGGGAAAAAAAAAAAAATTAGCCGGGCATGGTGGCATGTGCCTGTAGTCTCAGCTACTTGGGAGGCTGAGGCAGGAGGATAGCTTGAGCCCAGGAGTTTGAGGTTGCTGTGAGTTAGGCTGATGCCACGGCACTCTAGCCCAGGCAACAGAGCGAGACTCTGTCTAAAAACAAACAAACAAAACTAGCCTTAGAACAAAGAAGACACAAGGGGACAACCCCGCAAATACCTCATGGCATCACCCAGAAAGGAGATCAACGCTTTCTACATGGCCCCTCAAAATAAAGAGCAAGGTTGGAAGGCTGAGCTGAGAGGCAGCTGTCTGGGGCATCTGGGGAGGGTTCTGGGGTGGGGGCACTCACCAGGTCCGTGGGTGCCAAGCAGAGGCCGGGGCTATCGGTCGGGCGGGTACTCGACAGGACGACCCCACGGGCCCGTATTAGTGTTGTAACAAACGACCTCCAACTCTGTGGTCAGAATCAGGTCCCAGAACCAAGGAGGTGGCAGGGTCACCTTCCTTCTGGAGGCCGCTAGGAAGATTCCGTTTCCTTGCGTTTCCAGATTCCTGCACTCACTGGCCCGCGGCCCCTTTCTCCACCGTTCCCACCTCTGCTGCCCCAGCACACCCCTCCCGGGCCCCACCCTCTCGCCTTTGATGAAGCTCTCTGGGACTACATTGGGCCTACCCGGCGGATCCAGAACCACCCCCTCACCTTGTGCCCTTCATTTAACCCCATCTCCGAGGCCCCCTTGCCATGTAATGAAACACAGGCGAAGTCTCCTGGGATTGGGAGGTGGGCGTCTTGGGGAGCCAGCATGCTGCCTCCCACGGGGACCTTTCCAGCGTCAGAGACTCAGCGGACTCCACACGGGGAGGGCTGGGGCCGAGAGCCCCTGTTCTCAGCAGTGAAAAGGGCTCTGAGACTCATGGTCCCAAAGCCTTAAAATCTAAACTATAAAAATAATTCTTTAAAAGGTATTAATAAAGTGGGACATGTCAGCTACAGTACAAGTTCAATGTAGTTAATTATAAACACTGAAGAGATATTAATCTTTTTCAAAAAGTCTCATGTTAACCCAAAAATTAAATATTAACTTTTTGGTAGGCTGTAAAGTTTATTTCCTTATAAACCCCTGTTGACAGGCTTGCCTCACCATTTAAATAGAGCAACAAACAGCACCACTCAACCAGGTGGCTAAGAGTTTACGATTATCCTAAAACTTCCCAGTTCTGGTCTAGAGCTTTAGGGAAAATGCATGAAACATTGCGGAAAAAGTCACGATTACAATAAAATTACCCAGACCTATTATCTGTCATCTCTTCTCTTTCTGCTCACATTTAATCACTATTAATTTCTCTTGCCTCCAACAATCGGTCTCCACCCCAAACATAGGTCAGTCTTTCAAACACAGCTTTCCATTTATATTTTCTTTAAAATTTAGCCCCAAAATGATAGATTTTCAAAAAAAATCTACGGAATTAGAAAATAACTTTTCCCTAAATTTTAAGTCTTCTCTCTCAAGGAACCATGCTAATTATGGTCAGATATACTATAAATAAAATAAACCCACAAATAACACTCATGATTAACAGTCTCAGCCTCTTCATTTATCAAAGTTGCGGTTTTTTCCAGAACTGTTAGCAAGCAAGACTGACCGAACAGGAAGAAATGAGGACAGCAAAACGGTGGAAGAACGAGTAGCCAAAGGGGGAAGGAAATTCCTCCATGTGACGTCAAGCTGCAAGGAGCAGTGACATCATTCTCCGGCTTCCCCGACACCCAACCCAGGCCTGGCGACCGGGCGCCTGCACACAGAGGAACACGGATCGAGGGCAGGGGACAGGGCGGTGTCCACGTGTCCTCCCTGCTGCCCCTCACACCTGGCAGAGACTCACACGCGGCGAGCACCTGAGGGACCCGGACAAGGGGCCCGTCCCAGCTGGAAGGGCAGGGAAACAGGAGCTCATCTTACTTTGCTGTCCTTGTCTGGTCTGGACGCGGAACTGCTCCCGCAAGCCGATGAAGTGCTGTCAGGAGACGTGGGAAGTCCGGGCAGGATGGTCACCGGCCGGCCGCCGGGCTCGTTCTCCAGAGAGGCGCTAGTGATGCTCGAGGAGGCCAGAGACGCAGCCGCCATGCAGGCCAGGGGGGCGCCGGCTCGACTGACCCCAACGGCGGCGGCGGCGCCGTGGGAGGCAGAGGCGGCCGCGGGGGGCGGGGAGGCCAGCGAGTGATGGGGCAGGCCAAGGCAGGCGGCGTTCTGCACCTGGATGGGCGTCACTGCTGCCGTGGGGCGCTCCTGGGTGTGAGCAGCCACTGGTGGACGACAGGAGGGAGCACAGCGAGATTCAACTTGCTAATAAATGCTACTCACCGGAGCATGGGTCATTTCACCGCATCAGACCCCAACGAAAAGCTGCCATCGCCTTTAGCACAATAAATAAGGGACGTGTGGCGGTCTAAAAGCACTCGGTCCCAGCTGGGTTCCTAGAACCACTCTCCTGCCGGGTCAGCCCTGGAGGCTGTTGCGTGCCCGGAAGCTCCGCTCTACCCTCAGGCCCTCTGGGTGGGAGACGGCCTTCCATGGTGTCCCTGCCGCCCTCTGCCCCTTCCCTTTTCATTCATTCCCTTTTCTTATTAACTATTTCCTCCCCCTTTTTTGTTTTCCTGGGGAAACTCACAAACCTTTAGAACTAAGAACGCTGTTTGAGATCCCACTGGGTCTACAGCAGACGTGTGATTAAGTTTATCAGAAATAATCCGCAGGCTGGTTAGCAGAGTGTCAAGCCATGGCCACACAGCTAGCAGCAGCGAGACTGACCACGGAAGTCCCTTTCCAGTACTACTGACGTGCGCGGGATCAGCCTAATTTCCTTCAGGCGTGAGGTCTACAGATCTAGCTTGAATTAGCGTGCAGGGCAGGCCTAGCCCAAACAAACGATCTCAAGTGCCACTGACTAGACTGTGCCTGTTTCTATTTCCCAACGTCACTCGTTATTTTAATACTACATCTACTTTCCTCACCATCGTCATAAGCGATCTGACGTTAGGTCGGTAACCCCTTTTCCCAGTACGTCCCAGTCCGGGTTCCTCCGTACCTGTCCTCACCACACTGCGGGCCTGGCTGACAGTCATCTGCCCCGTCATGTGCAACAAGACCTTGGCCGGAGGACTCGTCTGGATGTGAGCTGCCGACACCACGGCGGTGGGGACCACACTGGGACTCCCGGCCACACCATTTCCCTGGAGCTTCTGGGCAGGCCCCCCAGGAGCAGAAGGACTGACCATGGTCACCCCCCGACCTGTCTGGCCAGCAGTAGACATAGGGACTTTAGCTTGGGAAGCATTTGTCACCGCCCTGCCAAAGACAGAAACAGACACGGGAAGCCCCATCCATCAGCAAAGTGGGAGACAGAACAATTAATGCAAGAAAAATGACTCAGAGCTTTAAAGACAGTACGTTTTAAAAAATGAATGGAATTATTTTTACAAAGCTTAAGAATAGAAAATCCAAAGTAGCGACGGCCCTGAGGCAGAGAAAGGTCTTGAGATGCCTTCTGAGTCACCAGAAACCACACATCATGCTCTGCTCAAGTTCCACTTTCCACGTCAAGGCCAACTATCTCCACTGACTTTCCAGGCCCTGGGTTCTGCTGCTCCATCCACGGAACGAGCCAGGGTGCCCCTCACGATACCCACACTTCCACGGCTTTGCTGCTGTTTCCCACCGTCTTCCTACTTACCTCCAGCGCCATCACACGGCTCCTGGGTACGTGCACACGTGTGCACACACACATGCTACTGGAATGTCCTTTCTGGCTTTCATTGACCTGTCTTAATTTCCTTTATGCTTCAAGATCCAGCACAAATCCCGTCATTCAAGAAGCTTTGCCTAAGGTTCAGGTTTAAGACCTTTGATTATACTGTTTCATGTGGATTCTGTCCTTTGTTCTGTTTCTGTTAATATCACAGTTGTTTATACTTTGGCTCTTGATCATAAAATGTGGTGTATTACTTTTTAATACATTCCTTATTAAACACTGCTGACTCGGTAAACACTCCTTGAAGGCAGGGCCAGTGTGAAATGGATCTTTCCTATTCATCCTGTATCTGCCACGTATAGGGGTAGAGCCGCCCTGAACAGCTATTTACTGGCTGAATTTAATTAAATTAGGTTCAACATAGTTTGGTGTGATGTATTTTTTTATATTCTAAGTTCACTTATATGACAACAATTCTGTATACAGTAACTTTCTACTAAGTCAAATACCTCATTAACTCGAACATCCCTAGTATTTACCATGATGCATAACAGAGTTTACTGTAAGCACGCATCGCTCCAGAGTTAAACAAGAACAGACTTTCGATAATTTGTTTTTGAGTCATAAAAATGTGTTCCTCCATTATATTCATTTTTTGTTGCTGTTGTTTGTTGTACTTATTATTATTTTGCACTGAGGAGGGTCTATCTGCTATTTTTGGGATGGGCTAGATCCTGAATGCCGATTTTAACGTATACAGAAAAGAAGTTTTATACTGATTAAAAATTTGCAAGTCAAACGAAAGCTAACATTCTGTCCCCATCTGCAACAACAGTGATTTTCATTTGATTAGGCTACTGGCCAACCTATAAATCAAGGCCAACAGCTGACAAACATGTCAGTTCATTAAGCTGTTTGTTTAAAATCAGGGGGTTTGAGGAATGATTTAACAGTTAACCCTGGACCACTTATTAATGGTCACTGGTCAAAAACCAGGGCTCTGTCAGTGCTGAATTCATTACAGGTCACGTCACTCTGTTTGCAAAGCTACTTTCCTCAGGGACCAGTAGGTGGGTTATCTTTAAATAAAATAAAGAAAATCTTACATATCTAGAGCTCCAGTCATCCTATAACAGGATCTTTCAACTTCGGTGACATTTTGGGCCAGATTATTCTATTTTGTGGGCGGCTGCCCTTTGTATTATAAGAGGTGTAGCAGTACCCCTGGCTTCTACCCACACACGCCAGCAGCACCCCTACCTCCAGAGTGACAATCACCAACACGTCCAGATACTGCCCTTGGGAAGGAAAACCACCCTCAGTAGAGAAAGATCTACGCTATCTTTAAAAGTTTTATTTTTGACCTATTATAGAATTACTTGCCAGAATTCAGAGTAATCAGCGAATTAATGGAATAAATGTGGATCTAGACCACCTGGAGATTGAGCACTTCTTCACTATGTGATCTCAGACAAGTTATTTCATCTCCGTGTGCCTCAATTTCCTCATCTATTAAATGGGGATTATGACAGCAGCCGCATCAAAGAACTGCTTAAGGAATTAACTGGTACAATGCATTTAGAGATCTCCCTTCTGGCAGACAGTAAGCAGCATATAAACATGTGAGCATTAATTTGTTTTGTTCATATTAAATACCATACTTTTTATTTTCTAGTAGAAAAATATTGAAAAATGGTACAGTTGAGTCTTTTTATAGATAAATTCAAGCAAATAACTTAAAACCCAGTATACTTATTGGTAGAAATCTATAATATCACACATATTCATGTGACCGTAAGCTAAGAATTTTAGAATTAGAAGGGATCTTAGCAGATAGAGATAAGGACTTTAAAAACTCTGGCTACGTAACAGGCAATTACAATGTGAGAAGGAACCTGGGTAGGCTGAAAACCATGGGAAAGAACAAAGCTTTCTGCTTAGAACTTAGGAAACCATTTCTTCAGAGCCGTACCTTGTGACTGGTGCCACGTAATTGCCAGGGAAAACCCCTATCTTGCTGGTGTGCATTGATGTTCCTTTGAACCAGCCGTCCTGGCAGCGCTCAAACACTAAAAACATCTCCCCTTTTCTCAGCTCTAGTTCATCCTCTTTCCGGGGAGTGTATGGATATATAGCAACAAACCTAAAATAGAAAAGGATATTTGATTTCAGGCTGAGTAACAGACAAACCCCAAGATGCTCAGAACTCTTCCCTGGTACAAAGTCTGGAGCATTTTGTACAAAAGCAAACAGAGAGTAGAACCCTTTAACGTGTAAGCAGCACTGGCAATTCTCCACTGGAAGAGGTTCTGCTGTCTACATTTTAAACGCAGGAAAAGGCCTTCCTGATTAACAACTGCTGACCCCACTCCTCCCAGCGTGGAAGCGACTATCCCACCAACGGTATCTGCGCGGTGTGAAAGGATGGATGCAGCTTCCAGCACTGCCTGGCTTGCTGCCAGGGAGTATGCACCTACTGGGACAGTCAAGCTCTTCACGTGGCACTTGCTAGACTTGGGAAGTAGCCCCAGTAGGACATATGGCAGGAAACCCCACGGGGAGGCACCACATGCTGCCTTCCACACACAAGCTGCACCTGCTTCTGTGTGCTCAGCCAGGAAGAAGACTGAATTTGAAGAAGTCAAAGGAAACGAAGGTCTAGATCACAGAGAGCACAAAACAACTCCACAATGCAAGGTGACTGTGCCCACGGACGCATGGAAACCAGGCAGGCAGCACTAACCCACAGTTCTTACCAGTGCTCTGTGTATAAAGTCACACAATGCAGGGTCCACAAGAATCGAGCTGTATTCTGCCATCAATAAACTCTCCACAGGATAATTAGACTTTTCTGGATACCTACTGCTGGGGACTTACGGCTTTTTACATTCACCTGCCAGCTAGATCTAGACCCGATTTGCGTGGAATACCTCTCTGTTCATTACTATCCTAATTCAAGAAATGAAAATGAAGATAAAAAGCTTGAACAGGAGTTGTACAAAAAGCGCAGTTCCATAAACATACACTATTATACAGAAGCAAATAGTGTGTTTCCCTAACTATGGAAGGCCTTCACTCAGCGGGATTGCTACCCGGCGAGCTCAGGTGTTAGGCCCACTTTTCCTGATTATATGCGCGACCAGGCAGAAGCTTGACGAACACAAACCACTCGCTGAGCCTTAGGCCCGTCCCCAGCTCACATCAGAAAGGTCGTTCTCTACCTCTGCTGTTCGGACTCAGTTTTAAACGAAGACTGAAGCAGTAATAAACGAGAGCCTCACTTACACACTGGGGCGAGTCTGAGGCCGCAAATGTGCGATCTGGTCAGCGGATCCTGCCCCGGGCCGCGGCCCCATTCCAGCAGCAGCAGCGGCGCCTGGCGGGGTGGAGGTGAGGACGGTGGCAGCCAGGAGAGGCGGTGGGGGAAGAGGAGGATTCAGAGTCTGATACAGAAAAAAATAAAGAGGGGAAAAAGGGAAGAAAACACGGATTTACATCTTTGATGGAAGGTGGGAGGGAGACGGAATCAGAAATCCACAGAGCAAGCCTTTACTGGAATCCGCACAGAGCAGAATCAGCAGGCTACCTTGTAGGAAAGTCCCCGTTTACAAATTCACCTCTTGTTCTCCTTTGAGATCTTAAAGCCACAGCAACCTTTGCAGCAAACAGGTAAGTAATCACCCTTGGGAGGAGGGGAATTAAAAAATGAAACGATTGCATGTCATTTTAAGATTAACAGCACTTTTTAAGTACAGACGTGGACAAGAATCCAAACGCCTTTGGAGGGGCCAGCTGTAATGTCTCGCTGCTTGCTAGGAATTAACCTGTGATTGTTTCTGTAACCTGAAACCTAAACACGACATAAAACAAGCTAGCTGCACTGTATCTCAAATCATCCCTTCTGAAGAAAATTTGCTTTGATGCCTGGTCTCCAAAAAGCCCAAACATTAGCAAGCCACAGTCACTGGGCTATTGTTGCTACTTTTTGCTTATTCTTTTCTTAACTTTGCCAGCTTTTGAAACTTGGTACTATCAAGGCTGGTAATCTCTAACAAGTATACCAGTGAAAAGCTGCTGGTTCCTTTATGGGCACAGCCTAATGGGGTTCTGCCTACAGGAGTCCATGCCTTTTGAAAATCAATGGAGCAATTGTTACCTTCTGATCTATAAACTCCAGATAATTCTTCAAGGTCTGTATACTGAAACTCCTGGGAAGACAGGCACACAAAGACCGCCTGAATCCCCACCGCACCCTCCCCAACTCTTTGAACCTCTAGACGTAAAAACAAACTCAAAGGAGAAATAAGGAGACTAAAGAACGCACCCAGGAAAGTATATAAATGGCTTCTACACATCAGCATGTCGTCAAAAAAAATCCAGTAACTTGGAAACATAGCTCATTATAGCCATTTCATTTCTATTTTCTGTAATAAAAATTTGAATCTCATCATTTCCTTCATCTGTTAATACACATAGCTCCAGAAATACAGTAAAATGAATAAAAAAAATTTCAAATTTCTAGACATATGTTGCAACTGTTTCACATATGATATTTAATTTTTTGCTAAAGTGACTTTCAGTAAGGATTTTTTCCCACCCTGCAGCTGAAGTTGTTGCAGAAATAAATGAGGTGCCGAGCTGCTTACAGAGTGCTAACCTGGACGAGGACGAGGTCGGTTCAAAAGTTAGAATGTCATGAAAACATTACTCACACTCTCCTCACAAAAACGTGGCAGCGTCAAGATCTGTTATAGCTCTGGAATTTGCATGTACGGGGGCTTAGAGCCTCCCAAACCCTAAACAGGAGAAGGTCAAGCATTCATTCCGTCAGGCCTCCTTCCAGTGACAAAGCAGAGAGAAAGACAACCCTAGTACAATACTCAGCCAGTGTGACCTGGCAGTTCACGGACAACAATGCCTCCGCGGCCTGACAGGTGAGATAACAAGTCCACAC
Source organism: Lepilemur ruficaudatus (assembly GCA_963574885.1). Lineage (NCBI taxonomy): Eukaryota > Metazoa > Chordata > Mammalia > Primates > Lepilemuridae > Lepilemur > Lepilemur ruficaudatus. The sequence continues at coordinate 35,791 of CAUYRT010065842.1, forward strand.
TGTACACGAAGCAATGCACGGAGAAACTGTAAAATCACCACGTAAGTGATTTCCATTTAAATTGTTCCAAGCCCAGCCTCGAAACGGTGTGGCTGTGGGAAGGCAACAGACAAACGGCACTCGCTCAGTAAGAAAATTAAAATTGTCCATTATAGCCTAATTTCATTAAAACAGAGCCTGTAAAAATGGGCCCTAAGAAGAAAAAAGCAGAAAATACCTATGGAGTTGATGAAAACACATTTCGTATTTTGTTAATAAAATCTAAAGAAAGATCACTTATCACTACAAAGTATGCGAAGCCAGCGTCTTGTGTACGTTACTCTTGCGGAGTGGGCGTGAGACTCTGAGATGCGGCGACTCTCAGAGGATACTCTGAAAGAACCGGGGATCCTGGGCCTGAGAGAAAGCAGTTCTCTCTTTGACGCTGGAACGTAGGTAGTCTTAATAAAACTGGCCAGATTTCATGTGTTTGCACGTGTATTAGCGTGTGTATGAGCACACAGATGAAGATCAAGAGAGAAGGTCTGATTAAACTCAGATTCCTAGATGTCGCACGGTCCTGCGGGGCTGGTAAAACGATAGGCCCTGGTGAGTCCAGGCCTGTGACAGAGTAGGAAGTTCTGTGGTTGCTTTATAAACAACCTAAACCCCAACAATAATCTGGTGACGTGGAAGTTCAAAAGGTGACCCACTGGATATCGTGCTTCAGGCAGTTTAATACCCTGCAAGACCTGAAACTTCTACAGAGCAAACCACACGGCCTTTCATCCACCCCGAGGTGGCCTGGACACCCGCCTGTTATTGTGTAGTCTGGGCCAGCCCGGGCACCAGAGGCCACGATGCACTCTCTACTAGCAAAAACCTTCTGTGGACCTGCTAGTGTCACATTTTGTTAACAATACTTTGTTCAATAAAACCAGAACTTAGAAACGGCCTGCTAAGGGAAATGGTCACACTTCTCCATGTCCAGGGTTTGTTCTCCTAACCTGCTGATCCTGGAAGTTGAGGCAGTGATGTGCTGTAGAAGCAGCATGGGCTTTGGGATCAGAACAACACAGACTCCAACCCGGACTCAGCCCCTCCAGGCAGTCCTGACTTCCCTCCTTTGCTAGAGCGAGGGCTCAGAGCAGAAGCATCTCCTCTCTGGGCAGCAGCATTTCAGGGCCGACAGGCTGCAACGGCCAGCGGACACCGAGTGAAAAGTTCAAGTTCATGGGTACGAACCCCTCCTTTCTGGCACTCTCTCCTCCTCTTGCCCTTTCATGCAACCAGCCCAGATAGTGGTTAGATCTGGATTTGGCTAAGAGTAGGGAAATAACCCAGTGTGTCTCAAGCCGGGGCCAAGGGCTACCAGCCAGCTCACCAGCAAAATGCCTTGCACTGGAGTTTTGGCCGCAAGTTCAACTGACAATAAGGGTTTGTTTCCTTCCCAGCTGTCCTCCCGTGTCCACTTCCCTCACACACCTCCCAGGGCAGAAAAGCGACGGGCAGGACAGACCGAGCGTTCGTGGGTCCCTTGGGCAGATTTCATTTACTATTCCCCAGCCCTCATCATTTCTTCCTGAACATCTGCTTTCCAGCCAGCTCACTTTCAACCCTGAACATCAGCATCTCCACAAGGTCTCTCTCTCTGCTGCACTCAGGTGCAAGCACACTGGGGACGAGGAAATGTTCCAACCACTGCGCGGCAACGCCCCCGAGTCGACAGCGCCAGCAACGTCAGCGGCACGCCCACCTATGTGCACAAACGGTAGATTTCTCCTGCCACATCTGATCTGTAAGGAGAGAGGTATCTCTACTAGTTAACTGTGTAAATTCTGCACAGTCTCTACGCCTCACTGTGCCAGTGTGACAGACGGACTAAACATTAAGAATCAGAAGTCGTCCCCGCGCCCGGGAACACAGCAGCGGCTCAGTCAACGGAGCCTACTGTCACGCTCCCTGAGACCGTGAGGTAGAGACTGTCGTCTCCGTCTCGCTGGCACCTTGCATTGCAGCCAGAAGACGACAGAGCCTCAGTGAGCGTTTCACGAGTGAGAAGAGAAAACGCTCTGTGATTCCACAGCCCCATTAGAACAATGTGACTCGGAACGCGAGGCTCAGTTCCTGAGATGCTGGAGTCCTCTTCCGTTGTGGCCGTGAAAGTTTTGACCATATGCTAACCCTCGTTCTGATTTTCAGATCTCCTGCCAATTCCAAAGGCTCCACTTCTACCTCTCAAACTACCAAGGCTGGCGGTCCCGTCCCCACTCCCAGGCCTGTCCCCAAACCTGATGCCAGCATTAAATTCTGCTTCCCCCATGGGCTACAGTACACTCACTACATATTGGTTACTCTGAGAACCTGACATCATTAAACTTCGTTTCTTTAAATGAACACACACACACACGTGTGTGCGTGTGTCTATAAAATTTTATAATTTAAAACATTTAGACATTTTTGGAATGCAATTTGTTTATAAGTTGGCCATGGGTGGTATTTGGCCTTTACTGACTGACATGGCTACCTTATAACATCTTGCAGCTAAACACCTCTGGGCTGACGCGGAGGACCTGGAATTATTAATCGCTTGTTTTAAAAGTTCTTCTGCCATTGTACAGAAGATGCAAGATTAAGATCTTCATCATCCTCCCCAACAAAATGAGTAAAAAAAAATTCACTACTATTCATAGTCTTGAGTTAGATACATACAATATCAGTTTTGCTCATAATATTAGATATTTAAATTTTTAACTGTTACATGTGAACTGTATGGGTCAACATGCTCATAACTTCATTCTGCATAAAAGATTAAAAAGTCTCAATTCATAAAAAGAAAAAAAAAAGCACTAGAAATAATTATCATTTTCTATTCTAGTGGTGGCATTTATAACCCATAAATCTACACCATGAAAAGCCTGGTTTCTTTTCTAAGCTGCCTACTATTGCTGTGATAGTACTCAGAGTCTTCAGAAACATTTCAAATTTTAAATAGAATACTTGCCACAATTAACATAGGAAGCAGAGGGCACATGCTGCTGAGATTTTTCCACTTAAATCTAACATATTAAATCCAAAACATTTCTGCCAACTTACCAGGGACTTTAAGTTCTAGACATCTCCTGGGATGACAGACAGCTCTGTTCATAATTAGTGTTTCATTAAATGGAACTGGCACAGCAGACATACTGTTTAATAAACCTTCCTCTCGCTTAACATGCAGGCCTTCTTATGTAACCCTATGCTGCAATGGTTGAATGTGAGTTAATGTTTGAATGTCCATGCTCTCCTGGGACCTGTCCCATTGATCTGCCCTCCAGTGAGCCCTCGGCTAAAAGCAACTGGATATTTACTGTGTCGTACGATTTTCAGCCTATAAGGGCTGAAATTCAGGCAGTCTTACATCTTTTCCACCACAAGTTGAATATTCCTTATCCAAAATGCTTGGGACCAGAAGTATTTTGTATTTTTTTTTTTTCAGATTTTGGAAAATTTGCATTACTGGTTGAACATCTCAAATCTGAAAATCCAAAATCTGAAATGCTCCAATGAACATGTCATTTGACTGTCATGTTGGTGCTTAAAAAGTTTTGGATTTTAGGGCATTTCATTTTTTAGACTTGGGGTGCTCAGCCTATAATTAATTTTTCTATTATCAGAAAAGTCAGTCTCTTTTTCCCCTTAAGAAATCAAGTAGAATTTTTCTATGCAAGGTAGTCATCTGGAAACGGAAATAGCAACTGGGTGTGTATAAACTGGGGGTGGGAAGGACAGGGGAGAGTCTCCCCTGGAGACGGGAGGACAGGATGGTGATGGATCTTGGCTCAGGGTCAAACACACCTGGGGTGAAAAGAATCTCGTGGAAATCAAATTTCAATAAAAGTTAGCTGGAATTCATCTTTTCCCCAGATGAATCAAGGCAACCTCTCCTTCACCAAACACTTCAGGGAACATTGAAAAAACAAGCAAACAAACAAAAAAACTTTAACCTCCAACTACAACATTATTAACTTCCATTTAAATACAAGAACGTGCTTAACTCGAAAGGTTTTCAAACACCTAAGTTAAGCTAGGTAATAACTCTGCGTTTATTTACATCCCAACTTGTTTCAAAAACAGTTTTCAATTATTTATAAAATATATCAAGACACAATAAGTAAGAAATCAGAAAAAAGGGGCAAATTGAAAATGAGGACAATAAAACTGGACGGAGCCAGCGTTTCGACTAATTACGTTGTGAGGTCCTTGCTGGAGGGGCTACGAACCCGGCTGCGAGCGTTCTCGCAAAGGGAAATAAAATCTTTACAACATGCATAAAATCCACAACCTAAAAACAAGTCAGCTGCCGAGAAGCCTCACTACTCCGGGTACAGACAGCCAGAAAACCGTGACAAACTAACCAGCCCTCCAAGGCATCGCCCGCCACAGGCCCGGCTCGCGACAGCCCTCAATAGAAGGCCCACGGTGAGATCAATAATGGCCACCCCCTCTGCGTCCTGACTCCGAACAGAGACTGTAAATCTCACTTTACAGGTGGGACACCAGCGCCTCTCCCATGGTCACACAACACGTAAGTGGCTGAACCAGGCTTCCAACCCCGGTCTGCTGCTGCCTCTCACCAGGACACACCGCTTCTCTGAGAGCACCAGGTGTGGGTGGGCAGCGTGGCGCAGTGGTCCAGGGACAGGGGCGATCTGATGTAGTAATTCTTTTTGGTGGTGGTGGGAGTGCTCCAAGTAAGGCCTGAATAATGATTTTCTCTGTCTTCATTCGACTCAGTGCCAAAACATACAGTCTGAAAATACAGCCAAGGCACTGGCCTGGATGAGCGAAGTCTCACAACTGCTGGTTCCTTGCCTACAATTTTAGGCAGCAGTGACCGTGACTACTGTGTGTCTCTACTACCTAAACCTGCACTTGCTTGTTTCTTCCCTGTTAATTTTCTCTCCACAGTGGTCCTCTTCTTTGTATATATCTCTCTTGGCTATCCTAATTTTCTGTATTATTTCCCCGTTTGGATGTTTTAAACCTATTAGTGTTTAGACTCTATCTGCAGGATGTTATGTTTTCAGAAGGAAAATCAACATAACATAAGGGAGCCTTCGCAGACAGCAGGTACCTTTGGGCAGCCACGGCTACAGGCTATACCAGTAGAAGAAATTAAAGGATGAAACCTCAATGTAGAGATTTATCGTATGACTCAAAGCAAACCACTGGCCTTTAGGACCCATTTTCTCAGTATTTCTGTAAAGGTGTCTTTATAAGAAATAAGCAGGATCTAGAAACTCTAAAGAAATAAAGGTTAAGCCTTCAGAAAATCAGATTGAACTTTAATGAAAATTAAATGTATTTCTCAGAGTTCTTCTAATAGCTTCAGGCCACTGATCTTCACTGTCAGAAACTCTGCAGGCTGCAGGCAAGGGGCTGTTTGCTAAAATTAACAGAGATAACAGATGAAAGACAGAGATCCACCTCCCTTAGCAAGTGCCAACATAAACGCAGGTGTCAGGAGGTGGAGTGCGCCACACTAACGTGACCAAACACCTACGAGAGAAACACAGACGGAGAAGCTATACTCACGCCAAGGGCAGCCTGGTAGGGAGTGTCTGATGGGAAAGTAAAGGAGGGGCCGGTTGTCACGGGGCTGCTCGGGGGTGGGGTCACAATTAACCCGGTGGTACTTATGTGAACCTGCCAAGAAAAAAGAAGTTGTTAAAGGAAGACCATATTTAACAGAACAGATCACACTTGCTAAACCTTGGGAAGGCAAGTCACATTAAAAATAAAACCCTAAAGTTTCTGTTAATTTGGGAGAATAGGATCCCTTTCAGTTTATTTCACCCAAATTTACTGGTTACCTAATTTGCACCAGGCAATTTTACTAGATGCTGGGGAGTCACCGATAAATACCGGCCCCTATGGGGCTTCACGCACTGAGGCCAACCGCTGCTGGCCTTCACGGTAACACCCGCCTCCTTTCGTACGGCGCCTTGAGTCAAAGGGACCGCTCGACGGCCAGCCGGTGCTCACCGGCCTCCTAACCATTTCCCTGAAGATCCTGTGAAGGTAGGCTGTGGCTAAACACTCACCCGTCTGTCAATATGTTAAATCTACGTGAAAGTCTCACGGTACTTGGCTGTTGTCAGGACCATTTCTCAGGACTCCCACCTTTCGGAGGGGACGCACGATTAAAATGCAGCTGCCTGGACATGCCTACAGCAGCCAATTACTTACAAACCTTTACAGGAACAACGTCAAGCCAAATCAGCTGTTTTCAAAGGTGTCTTGTCCACGATACTGCCCAAGATTAATTTACTTGAAAGAAATTGAGTTATTCAGGTCATTTCATGGCCTGTGTTCAGCTGCTAGATCAATTTCGCTCGGGTTGCAAAGCAGGCCCGACCGCAGGGTGTGGCGGGCTATGGGGGAGGCTCCTGCACAAATGGCTCTTCCCCCGCTGGGAAGAGATGAACTGTGGTTGGCCAGTACTTGTTTCCCCAAGGAAACGAAGACACACCAAAAGAATGCAGGTTTTTAATGATAAAATTCTAATCCCAAACACAGTTGCCTCAATTCCCACAAATTAAGAAAAAGATCGTCAGGACAAGAACAGCTCAGAGATTAGTTCCCAGAGAGCCTGAAGGAAACTTTCAGTGTCCCACTGGGACAGGCCCTACCAAGGCCAGGTAATCAGCATCACAGTGTATAATTTACTTTCACAAATGACTCCGTGCTGTGCGTGGAATCCACAGCCTTTTACAGCACGCTGTATCTATTCGTCTGCATACTGACTGAATCTAAGACTTCAACCTTGGTAGATCCAGGGGGTGCCACTAACCAGAGTTTCTCCCCAAACCCTCAGCTTCTGCCTCTCCTGTGAACCAAAGTCCATTTCCAATCTAATTTCCAATGGGAAGCACACAGGCTTTTCAGTCTAGTCTTTAGCTACTTTATCCAGTAACTCCATCTGTATACACACTCCAAGGACAGCCGTAAGTTGGCACCACACAAAAGAGGAAGCCTTTCTCACAAGACACAGTGAAGCTCACCTTGAAGTGAACATCACTCTCAAGGAAACTTTGGGGCAGAAAAAACGTGCCAAACGTCCTGGGCCTGATCCTACCAATATCTGAGCCAGATTTCATAACTGACTGACGTTTCTCCAAAAGCCCCGGAGTGGGAGTCAGAATGATGCATCTCTGGACCCCCGAGCAGCTGGGCCAGAGGCACCCACAGTCGCCGCCGTTGCGACACAGGAGGGGAGCACTGAGCCCGGAGGATCCTGCAAGTACCACCTGACGTGGGCTGTTCCCAGCACCGGAGCAAGGCAGAGATGACGCCACCAGAGAAGACTGAAAGCAGGAGCACGAGCAGCAGGAGTAAACCGACCCAGGCTAAGCAGGTCCCGCATAAACGCCGTGGATGGGGACGATTTAAATTTCGGTTGGGCTCATCCTTTTCTCATGGAACTGCAAAAATCAGTTCAGTCTCCTCTACAAGAAAGGCTACGTGAAGAGGGGACAGAGCTGGGAGAGCAAACAGGAGAACAGGTGGGCCTGCTTGCTTCCCCTGCAGCAATGCAAAGATGCCGCAGCAGCACTCAACATTATGAATCACTCCTCCAGCCGGCAGAGGCCAAAAAACACTGTAGGTGTGGTCAGAGGAGCAGAAGAGACGTCCTGGCTACTTGTACGATCACGTGCATTTACGGATGTCAATCACAGGCGCCCATGCGTGACTCTCTGATCTGGTGACCCACCTGGAGAACACAGGCTAGAACTCATCTTCCGACGTGTGTATTTGAGAGTTCAGCCACCACTCAATAATCACTATCACAGCAAGCCCTGTGCTCCCTTCTGTCCATTCCCCAACCTGCTGCCTGGAATTTGGACGTGACAGTGAGGTTGCTAATTGCCACACAGAAACATGAGTGTGGCAACCTCCCCGCATGTCGGACAGGTGAGCTGGAAGGCACCTGTGTCCCCAAGAACTTCGTGGGACCATCCTATCAGCACCCAATTCCCTACAGCTGGATTTCACTGGGACGAGAGAAAAATGAATACTAACTTCTTTAGGTCCCTTACTTTTGCCTTTCTAATAAGTGCAACCAAACCTAATCCTAACTAATATATGAAGAGGAAAAAAATGGAAAAAAAATTGAGGGTAAAGGTCGGCGTGAGTAAGGAAAGGAAAACAGCCACGCGGCACATCACAGGGACGGTTCTGCGCTGGGCCCTCGTTAAATCCACAGGCAGGTCCTTTGCTGGCGAGGGGACAAGGAGAGCCCTGTTTTACACGGTCTCACAGGAGCCATTTTCCCAAACGCAGCGATCCCCACGGCCGGGAGAGGGTTGGCACGCTGCGTATGCTACACACGCTCAATGCTTTCTTGTGGGCTGTGGCTCCCGTCAGCGTACACAGTGCCCCGGAGAAGTGGTGTTTCTGTAAACCTAGGCTGGGGAACCAGGCAGCACTTCAGACATCTCCCATCCTCTTCTAGAAATAACTTCCCCCTGAGGCCAAACACTACCACTGCAAACAGCGAGAACTGGAACACGGGGGAGGGGCGGGATGGCTGGAGGGGAAACCGTTCTAATGGAACACAGAGAGAGCCTTGTTTCCTAAGCTACTCAAACCAAAACAGAAATAGCTCCACCTTCTCAGCCCCCGTTCCCCGCCCTGGCGCGGTGGCGTCAGGCATGCTTGCACCTGACCGCCCAGTTCCCTGCAAAACACGGACGCCCTCAGTGTATCCCCCTTTCTCTTTTAATTTTCTCTACTGCCAAAAAATTACGGTTCATTCTTTTAAAGCCATTCCCATGCTAAATTGTCACTATTCTTAGCAGAAGCTTGTCTTTTATTTCAAGAAAACAGCATTGTGCAGAATGCTGCTAGGCCACCGGATGAAAAGCACACAGTTAAAACGACTGCATGTTCTGTCAGCGGACGGCCGTCTGTACTAGCAGCTCCCTCCTCCAGCACCGTACGCAAAATCTTCGTTTTCTAACCCTTCTGGATTGACCTCACTTGGTGCTTCTAGCTCAGATCTATAATCCACCTCTATTTCTCACACGAGTATGATTAGTTACCTGCAAAATAACACGGTTCCCCTTTCTACCCATTTCTCAAGTGACTCATTCATTCAGTAAGTACTTACTGAGTGCTTACTGTATGTGTGCCATTTGGATTACCATCAGTGAGCACAACAGAGACTCCTGCCTTCCCCACGCTCATGCTCCAGTCCTGGGTGTGTGTGTCCTGTTTTCCTCAATAAGATCGAAAGTTTCATGGCCCCACCACCACAGAAGCACCGTAAGACCACAATGCCATTCTGAAGGTGAATGCATGTAACTTGAAACATGCAGTCTGAATCTCAAGGAGCAGGGTCCAATAAATGAGGCTGAGAAAAAAAATAATTTTTAATAAAATCGGCAAGGAGTATCAAAAACTATATAGTAAATTTTTATTCTGTGGTCCAAAACAGGGACTTCTTGAACTTCCTGAGGACCAGGACCGTATCTTTCTGTCTCTTTTTCTTTGATGGGGAAATAGCTTCATTTTTATATTTAAAGGAAAAAACTCCACAGCTGTATGGCGAAGTACAATGTAAAATCTGAATGAATTTTAAAAATGAAACATGAGATTTGAAAGAAATTTCTTCTTGCAACAGGCTGCTCTGAACTAGGCTGACCTCTGAGTGAGGAAAACACAGCCGTCACCAAAGTGGATAATGACAGCAGTCCTGTGACTCGGGCAGGGCTACAATCAGGCTTGTTCAGTCCGGAATTAAGGCCTGACGCAGAGAGGTCCTGTATCTTACACATCTTGGCCACACACTGCCCAGAAGGGTCTACTAGCAAGGCGCTCAATGAATGTGTGCCAAAGAATGACGGACTGTTCCAAGTCGCCCGTGTGCTGTTACCAAGAAAAGAATAATGTGTGGCTATATTTTAAGACAGTCCAAAGTCCTGATGCACTCATGAGCTTGAAAAAAAATGCAAGGCCAATTTCTAGTTTAAATGAAACGCGTCTTTCCCTCCCTTCTCTAACTCCGACCGGGAAGCCTGACTATCAAGGCAAGCCGCACACCTGCAGGCAGCTACACCCACCGTGAGTCTGGATCACAGCTGCCTGACAGGGTTCTAGCTGGCGAGGTCTCCCAGACCAGCACCGTGAGTTGTTCCCTAAGACGGAGCGACGGGCTTGGCGAAACCGGTAAGTATCGTTTCACTCGTCTTGTAAATTCTGATCGTTCCTTCGAAGATGACCGAGTGGTTAGTCCTGGGCTGACACACTCCCATTAGCTTTCCCGGCTCCATTTCTCCACCCACAAAACAAAGAACACTTTGTGCTTCCGAGGAAAGCCGCTATCTTCAGAAGTTCAAAATGAACAATGTTTTGCAGACAGTGCGCACATGTGTTTGCGAGCTGACCCTTCTGTGGCCGAGCTCCGCCGGCCCTGCGTGAGGACCTACCTGAGAAGGGGCGCTGCAGGACAGCCCGGACAGCTCGCTGATGCGCGCGGCAGCCGTGGGGTTGCTAGAGCTGATGAGGACAGGGGGGCTGATCTCCATGGAGTGGCGGTTCTGGGGCGCCTGGGAGGACTTGTTGGCCATGGTGAGAGAAGTGAAGGAATGCCGCTTTTTGGTGTTCTTCTTGGTGTCGGAGTGCTTTGGGGCAGTGCCGCTCTGGGCTGCTGCCGAGGGACACTCCCCTGCGTCAACGCCTGGCGCGGGAGGCTTGTCCCACTCTATCAGCTGCTTAGCAGCCGAGTTAAACTGCAAAAGAAACGACAGACAGACAGACACAGCAAAGTTAGACAATCCTCAGGGAGTCCCTGAGGTTTACTTTCAACGTGATTTTACCCAAAATTTAGAGTTACCACTTTAACGTTTGCCTGTGCAAATATCTGTTTTTCCCATGTGAGATGTCTTTTCTCTCCATACTGGGGTTTCACTGTATCTATCTCACAGGTAGGTATTAAAGCAAGAATAAATAATTCCAATGCAAGACTGAAAAGATAAAAAGAAAAAATTTAATGAGAATGTTCAGAATGTCTAATTTGAAAACTTGCCAGTAGCAGAGGAAGATTTTAGCCCACTGATGAAATTCAGCGAAGAGCAGTCCAAAGGGTGTGTTTGTCTGCCTGAAAATCCTGGCGCCCAACAGTGGCTGGGTATTTGCTCAGAGCACAACTGAACATCGAAGGGGCAACTTTTGGGTTTGGTAAAAACGAGCAAGACGACACAGAATGAAACCACTCCACATGCACTTCCATGTAAATAACCACCTGTCTCTCTCTATGTATTTTGGGGAACCTCCCAAAACAGCTGATAGAAAGTCTCATCTGTTTTTGTCACATCATTGCGTCAGTTATCTTCACATGTGCTCAAACTTCAAATCCTAACAAGGTAAGACGTGAAATTCAAGTCCTGTTGGCAAGCTAGCTCAGTTTCTTTGAAAAGTCCCAGTGCAGAGCAGAGGACAAGGGGTCAGAATCTGTGCAGTGCGCTGATAATATCAGCAAGGAAGGAAAGAACAAGAGCCTTTTGTTTTCCCTAAGGTAAAATAAAACATTTCCGGCAAGCTTCAATGAGTAACAAGCTGCATAAAACTTGCCTAGATATTACAATAATGGGAAAACATTGAGCACATAGCTTAACTTCTCATAAAAAGTTGAGATGAAAAACAATACACTTTTCAAAGGTAATACTAAGGAAAAATAGAGATTTTTTTCCCTTCAACTCAGTGTTATACACTCAGCACTTCACAAATGCCTTTATATAAACCATCCTGTGTTTTTATCATCCTGTGTTTTTTTCTATCTACCTAAATGGCCTGGACCATGTCTTCTCACCCTGTTGATGCGACCCCCCTACTCGGAGGGTAGAAACCCCGTCGGTCAATGTTTTACGAAATGAACTTGCTTGGGCACAACCAGCTCCTCCGAAGCTGTGTCGACTGCAGCCCAGCAGCCAGTGCTTCCACAATGATTGCAAACTGACTCACAGTTTGCTCCTGTGGCTCCCTGGGGACTCGAACTCAGGTGGCTTGTGTGATCTATAATTAGTAGGATAAATCTTCTTCAAAAATGATTGTATCTCTTCCTCAAACTTCAAGGAGGTTTTCCATGGGATAAACTCTCAGAAACAATAGGCAGGAATGCCAGATAACACCCATCGATGCCTGAAGGACCAACGGTCAGAGGAAGAGGACGATGAGGACTCCTTGCGGTGCGTGTTTGGGGATCAAGGAATGAGCAAGAAGACAAAGAATGAAACCATTCAACAGCCCCTTCTACGTGCATTAGCCACCTGCCTCTCCATATATATTTTTGGGGACCCTCATAAAAAGTTGGTAGGAATTCTTAATATGTTTTTGTTACATCATTGCGTCAGTTATCTGCTGTTAAAGGCTGGCTCTATTAGAGCAGTATGATGGCGTTTGGCCAGGAGATCCAGAATTTACAAATCCCACCTTGGTCTAGGAGAATCAAACGCCCAAAAGCAGAAAAATAATGTGTTATGATGGGGGTGGCCCTAACCTCACTGTGGAGCTCTAAGAAACTGCAGCGAACCACGTGGAGTCTCTTTCCCACACAGGCTGGGCGTAAGAGGTCTGCAGACTGAAGAGACTGCACTTCCCCGTTCCAAACCAAACACCCTCATGAAACGAAGGGCCAGTGCACCCCGCAATGCCGGAGGAAGGAGCCAAAGAACGCCTCCTCCACTGTCAGCGTATCTAGACCCCTAGGGATACACCCTCACAAGCATGAACCTAATCAGCATGCTGGCATCTGACAACCAACTCTGCACACCTGTTCCGTGGAGTAAGTAGCAGGGACAGGAGTTGAGAAGACTTCCTCCTCATGGAGGCCAAAAATGTGGAGAAAACTATCACATCTACTTGATATCGTGTTTAGATTAATTCTGGGGTCAAACAATTGGCTCCATCAGCTGTGCCTATCTTGAAAGACTGAACTATTACCATAGCCTCGTCATGGCCAAGTGTCAGTTATTATAGTCAATACTGTGTTGATATTTCAGGGTTCCTTATATGCTGTGCTCTCGTAGAAACATCTGAGAATTATTGCTCCCTGTATTTTCTGCTGTTTTTCTTATTAGAAAAATGCTGATGCTTCCCTTGTGGTTTTTTCCATATACTTTCCATTAAAATAAATACACATTAAAGAAACACATATGTGCTAGGCACTGGATATCTACAGAGGCAGAGAACTGGTCTCTGCCCTTAAGCAGCTTATAAACGGACGTAACAATAACAGCATTTTCCATAATTTCTTACGTCTGGCTACTTTTGCTCAATAATACGCTTTTTGAGATTTAGCCGCATTGCTCCGTGAGTAGGCAGTTCTTAATTGCTGTGTAACATTCTGTGTGAATAGACTGTAATTTATTTATTAGTCTACTGCTGACTGACCCCTGGGTTTTCTCTCCTTTCTTCTTTCCCCCTCTCCTTCCTTCCTTCCAATAGGTTTGGGTCACGGTGAAAGTGCTGCTGTGAGTGAAATGCCTTCTGGTGGACAGAAGTGCTCATCTGAATACTGGGCATACGTCCAGGAGTGGAACTGCTGGACCACAGAGCCGGCATGCTTAGAAAAATGCAGTTACACGCAGAAGCATGTGTGTGCAAGCAGACATGCCTTGGTGTGGCAGGACTGGCAAGCAGACAGAGACCGCGGTTCTAGCGTTAGCTCAGCCATTAACGACCTTTGCGACCTTACGGAGCCATTTTATCTCTGCTGCTCACAGCTTCCTCGTCTGTACAACAGGTAGGTGGGAGCCCGTGATTTTTATGGTTTTTTAGCTCTCCACATGTATAACGCACAATCTCACTTTAAATGGACATGGTTCATTTTTCTATCTCTAGTCCTCTAAATAGCTTAGTATATTTTTTCTGCATTTCATTTTTACGCATGGACAGTAATATTCGTAAAGATGTTACCGTATTTTAAAATTACTTTAGATTTCTTCTGAAGCAGCATAGGTTAGTGTTAAAAACTACTGCTCCTTGCTTCCTTTATAAGTTCCAGAGAAAATCATAAAGTTAAGACTATTTGGTACAGGCATTAGGTAAATCTGGAAGAAACTTAAAGACACTTTAAGTATAACTTAACCTTTGGTCACCACAGAAAAGCAAAGATCTGACAGCTTTTAATGGAATTTTGATAAAATTCACTTATGAATGTTTGTTTGGGCTCAGTAGTGTGGGCTTTCTGTGACATTTATCTAACCATGACCTTTAATGTTAGCAATGCACTCATCAACTGCAAAATAAATCTGTATCCTAAAATGCCTCCTTCTTCCAAGCATTTGGTAAGGAACTTTGATAAGACTTTGGTGGGATATGGGGTAAAATTCAGTATACTGGAGCTAAAAGCAGGGACTAAAGGGACTTATTCTTAAAATTATTATGTGCCTTTTTAAGGAAAAGCCTAAAATTTAGAGTTTATTTTTGAGAGTTATCAAAAGTATTAAAAAAATGAGAGGAAATACTGACAAAATAATAATTAACAAGGCAGCTTAAGCAATATTAAAGTAAACATTTTGTGTGTGGTTGCCCTCTTCGCTGAAGAGAATATGGCCTTTTTAAAAGACAGAGCTTACACTTTTTTAAAAAGAAAAACGTTTCTTAATGAGAACTAAGCTGAGTATGAAGCTTTATGGATGAATCAGTCTCTAGCTTTTGAGCACTAAAGAAAACAAATCATAGGTTTGAGAGGAAACTATTTTAATTGACAACCCTCTAGAGTATCTCTGAACTAATCTTTTCTTATAAAAAGCAAATACTTTAAAAATGTATTTTAAAATATATGTTATTTTTAAAAGGAAATAAACAGTATAGAGCATCACAAAGTACAAAGTAAAGGGTTTTGGCCGGGTCCCACTTCCGTCTCCTCCAAACCCATTTCTCCAGATGTAATCTGTAATCCCGGATGAACAGTTGAGAACACGGCCTTCCATGTATTTCCTATGTAGATGCTGTTACAGATGTATTTACTTCATTAATTTTTAACACAAGTGAAACCAAGCAACGCATACTACTGTCTTCCTTAACAATATTTCATAAACATCTTTCCATGTCAATAGGGACAGGCTGACAGCATGGTACTCTATTGAACAGAGATGTCATCACTTACTATAGACACCCTGGCATGCTTGTGCAAGCATTTCCATAGGGCAAACTCCTGAAAGTGAAATTGTAAAATAAAAATGTAAGCGTAAAAATTTTTTTGAAGAATACTGCCAAATTGCACTCCAAACAGGTATTCATTTTCATCACCCCCAATAGTGTATAAGAGTCCCTATCTTCCCAAGCTGTTAACTGTATTACGTATTATCAATCATTTTTCAGTCTCTATTAGCTGGAGAAGAAACTATAATATGTGTTAATTTGTATTTCTCTTTGTATTAATGAGATTAAGCATACATTTTCTTTTTTCTAGGACTTATTCTCACATAGTATCCATATTTCTATTGGGCTGTTGGTATTTTTCTTATAGATTGATATAAACACTCCTTTTATATAAGGTGCTCTTTATATAATATGTACGTATATATTTATGTCTATCAAGTCAAAAATATTGTCCCAATTTGTTTTTTAATTTAATGTATGTTATAAATATTTATTTTATGCATCAATATATCAATCTTTTCCATAATAGCATCTTAATTTAACATCATACTTTAAAAATCCTCTTATTTCACAATTACCTATTTTTTCCCTACTATTCTGATGGTATCTTCTTCCCGCTCTTTCTTTTTCCATCGCAGTCTGTGAACCGTATGACCGTCTGGTTTTGTGCAAAGAGTCAGGTAGAACAACACTTAGCACCTTGTTTTTCCTCACGACTCAGCAGCAGTCCTATCACCATCTACGCAACAGTCCATCTTCTCCTCCCTGGGTGGAAATGCCTCCTTTATAAAGCTGTGTTTTAAATGTGGCACTTCAACATTCTACTGCAACCCCAGGTCCAAGGTTCCTTCCCCAGATGAGTCAAACACTTTGAAGAAAACCAGTGGATGAAGAGCTCTGGGATTGAAATGCATGCTCATTTACATCCTCTTAGCAGAAAGGAGAATATTTTGTCTGACGTTAGAGTCCTCTCTGCAAAATGCTTTTTACATAATGGCAATGAGGAATTGGCATTCCCACTAGTCTTCTATTCTTCCCTGCAATTGAGGTAACAAGGTTTTTGTTTCTGGATGACCTGAATATAAAAGCAAGCTCAGTCTTCATTCATAATACAAGACTTACCAGGAGAAGAGGAATAACTAGAGAGATTGAAGGGATTACTCAAGAGTCTTTTAAAATTGATATGAAAGCCTTCTTCAGGCAGCAGCTCCATGTAGGTCTCTGCAAATATTTGTTAAGTGAAGAGAGATGTCTGTCTCCTAAAAATATCACGGGAAGAAAGTGCTGCCTCTGGACCAGCACTGTGCAACTGAAATATAATACGAGCCACACACGTCATCTTAAAGTCTCTAGTACCCATATTTAAAAAGATAAAAAGGAATAGGTAAAACTAATTTTAATAACATTTTATTTAGCCCAATATATCCAACATGTTATCAATACTCAATATAAAAATTATTGAGATAGGTCCATTCTGTTTGAGTACTAGGTGTTTCAGACCCAGTGTGTGTTGTGTACTTGGCATCCTAACTCGGTCTGGACGAGCCACAGTTCACGCTGCTCAGTAATGCCATGTGCATGGGATCTCACAGCTCGAGACCCTCCACCGCTCAGGAGGGGAAGCAGGCTGGACCACAAGGTGGCTGTCTGCCTGAGGCCTCATGACGCACAAAACATTTGCTGACCAGAGAAAAGGAAACTGAAGCGACTCCCTGCACCCGCCAGGGCCCACCGTGCCGAAGCCTCCCAGGCCCTGCAGTAGTTCACCGGAGCAGCAACAAGGTCACTCATGTAAGCGGCAGGACAGCGAGGAACAGACTCCTCATCCAAACCTCACTGCAGCCCACCAGGGGAAAGGAGGTTCAAAGCAACCGTCTCACCGCACGAGGTCAGGAAGGTGAAACATCACTTACTGAGCTCCTTGTTTACTTTCCCCATCTTCACCTCTGTCGGCCCTAGCTGTTAAAAAATAAACAAATAAGCTAGAGCTTTCCTTTTCAGATTTCTGATTTTGAAATGGAAGGTACAAAGGGAAGGTACATGTCACTGAGAGCCTAAAAGGAGTTTTAGCTTAGGAAGCCGAACAAAGAACTGGCAGAGAAAACCACAGGGAAAGAAAGCCGTGCACTTCACGTCCAAAGCTCTGGGTTAGAGTCGGGCCTCTGCCCTCGCTGGTTGAGTAACCTTGGCTGAACCTCGTAAATCCCACCACGCCAGTTTCCCTTGCTGCATAAAAGGGGGTGGCAGTATCAATTCTGCGTCCCTCAGGTGAACTACGCACGGGCTAAAGTGCTTTGTACAGGAACCTGAGTTATTCTCACTGCTTAGAGGAGTCCCAGCTCGTCAGCACTTGCTTTGCTGCCTGGGGCAAGTCACTTGGTCTTGTGCGTGCCTGTTTCTCATATGCAACATGAAGTGGGACTTAATGATCTGCAAAGTTTTATGCCTCGGTAAAGTACAAATACCTTTTCTCAACCCCACACAGAAATATCCCATTCAAAATGCTCAACAGGCAGAGACCTCTGTGTCAAGTATAGAGCCCTGAGGTCCTGGGTGACTACACTCAAACCTAAAGGAACCTCTCACTCATCCAAATGTTTTTTAAGTGACTCTTACGAGCCAGGCACAGTATTGGATGGGGGAAAGAGGGAAACAGAGACACGTGGTCTCTGACTGAGAAAAGAGGACCTAGGACATGGCACGATGGATTTCTAAGACTAAGGGTAGGAGGTGCAAATTCACACGTCTGCAGAACTCGGGCAGGGAGGTCAATGAACGAAGAAAGCGGGACACGACCAACAGTGAGTGGGGGGCACACGCTGGTGACCTGGGAGTGAATGCCCTCTCTCAAGGGGCAACTGCTTGGCAGTGTCAGCTGATTTTTTTTTCTTTTTGAGGAAAGGTAGAAATTAGGCTGATGTAAAATGTCCTGATTTTACATCTTAACAACTAATTAAAACAAAATCACTCTGCAAGCTAAGCATGAAAGTCATCTGGAGTCACACTGGTTGGCAGTCTCTGATTTAGGGAGGAAAAAATAGAGAAGAAAATAGCAGGGTAAGAGGAAAAGCAAAAGGCCCTCAGAGTCTACAAAGAGACCATGCAAAGCTTCCCAGGCCAACCATCCAGCCAACGCCCCGGGGGGGAAAAAAAAGGGCAAAGAGATTCAGGGAGAGTAAGAATAGTGGCAGATATTATTAGGAAGACAAAATGACAAAAAACTAAGACAAGGCAGTTAGTGGCACACAGGGGGCAGTTTCAGGGACTGCAGGGGCCAAAGGTTAACTACTGCAGGGAGTAGGAAAGCAGAGGCAGCCGGTGGGATAAAGGATTCTCCTAAGAATTTTGTCAGGGAAAGGAAGAAGAGAGGGAGAACCATTAACTTGAGGGCAGCACAGTCGAGGGATATATTTACAAGGGAAGCAAAAGGTGGGTCATTTTCCTATATTAAGGGAGAGCCAGGGGAAAGGGAATCACTGACACTTAAAGCAGAAAAGATATAAATGATGTGACCAAGTTCCCGGAGGATGGAAGGCCTGGGAGGAGACGATATTAACAGCAACAGCAAAGGAGGAGAAACCCTTCATCAAAGGGAATCACGAATGTGCAGAAAAAATGTAGAAGAGAAAAGTTCGACCCTGAAAGCTAAGGCTAAAGAGGCACCAAAGCTGTTACTTCTGGAGCAGCAGATGTACAATCTATTAAATAATCACGGTGCTGGGGAGAGAGACCCATGGATATTTTAAAATTGGGCTCCGTTCACTTCACTGGGCTCACTGGATCTGACAATACGTGAAGTTTTGTATGCATGTTTCTATTTCATATCTGTGCACTGAATGCACATCATAAATCAGAAATGTCCGTTAACCAAAAGTATACATTCCAATGACACATTTTATTTTCCAGAACCTGATTACCAGATGTAGGAATACTATGGAAGAAATACACATGTATCTCAGGGGGTTAAATGAGAATATGGAATTATCATTAAATTCTAAGTAAAAATTTGTCAATGTGAAGTGATACACTGACAGAAATTCCACAGTAATGTGTAATCAGTTAACACATCAGTGAACACGCATGCCCCTGCGCCGATACCCACAGAGTGCCTGGGTGTGTGCAGGGGCTACGACACAGCGATCGCCAAGACGGAGCCTGGCACAGAAAGAATATTGTACTGGGGATGTTGACCTTCACGACTTCGCACTTTTGTTTAAGATCTTCCATCTTCTCCGCATGTAGAGAAATGTTTGCTCCACACGCGTATATGAAGCCTAAGAGAAACAACGCCATTCAACTTTACGATAAAAAGCAACACTCAGGAAAAATCACCCTAAAACGCATTCCATTTTCATTACAGAGAAGCTTGTTCTCCACTCATTTAATAATCAAGATGCTCTGTCCAGCCATTCATATGCCACGTGTCCAGAACAGTACAGAATGTTCAGTCTTCCTCATAGCACAAAAGAAATGGCTTAACACTTGGTTTATTAGACCGAAGCAACGTTGCTGATTAAAACCTTAGTTACTAACAAAATTTAGAATGTATTTAGTAATATTTAAATAATAAAACTTAAAGGACATGAAAATATTATGGTTTTGAGTAATTTGAGATTTTTCTCTTTAAAAAAGCAACTTCAGATATTTGAAATTGAGTATGAATCATTTCTGAAAATTAATCTGTGTTAGAACTTGAAGTTTTCATAACTTTTTATGAAAAATGAAAATGTGCTATCCACTTTTTAAGCACGGCTGGATAATCACAGTGATTCTGTACCCCCATTAGGAGCACTAGCTACCGTGTGCTCTGGGGCTAGTTCGGGTGGGAGTGGCAGAGCAGCCAGGGACGGCAGGAAAGAGACCGAGATTCACTTCTCAAATCCTGGCTGTGTCCCCCTAAACAAGACTCTTGTCTAAAAAATGGTAAAAATAATTACCTAAATTATGGTTTAGCGGCTAGAGTGTTTAGCATGTAGTCATAAAAACTAATGGTACTACAATTTGTGTAGAAAGGCAAAACCATGCATGTAATATCATTAAAGCATGGAAGCATATTTACCAAAATTACATGTGATGAGATTTAGGAATATTTTGTTTCCTTTCCAAACTTCCTAGAATGTATTATAGAAATAAAGTGATTAAAATATTCTTTATATAAGCTACAGCTCCCGGGAAATACAAGAAAATAAATCATCTACAAACACAACTGCACTCTTAGCACACACGAGGGCTGTAAGAATGGTACAAACAGGGTATTGCAGAAGTTCAAGGCAAGGAGGAGGGTTTTCCTGTGTGTTTCCTTGTTTGTTTCATAGAATTTGTTTTGCTGCATAGGAAAATCAGGAAAGAAAGGCTTCATGAGAAATGATAGTGTCTATTTGGACCTTGAAGAAAGGGTGAGCTTTCTGTGCGGACAGAGAAATATCTTGAAGAGCTGTAAAGGCAGCAGTCCCAAGGCATGTTTTCCAGGAATGACCAGTAAACTTAGCCATCGCCCTGCGTACGTGTAGGAAAATATGGCCAGGTTAAAGAATCCGGGAACCCTCTGGGGAGTCATTGCGGATGTCAGACACCATTTGGTCATTACCCTAGGCCTCTGACTAGGGCCATGCAGGAGATCTGCATTTTTATGTTCTATGAAACTACCTAGAATACCGGAAACTGTGCATTCATGCAGTGAGAACTCAATAAACATTAACTGATCTTTATAATCTCAGCTCCCAGAATGCTTTCCTGATGGAAAAGAAAAGGAAAC
Organism: Lepilemur ruficaudatus; assembly: GCA_963574885.1. Lineage (NCBI taxonomy): Eukaryota > Metazoa > Chordata > Mammalia > Primates > Lepilemuridae > Lepilemur > Lepilemur ruficaudatus. Next base: position 56,678 of record CAUYRT010065842.1, read on the forward strand.
TCTTAAATTAGAAAGAGGCTGCTGAATAATAGATGGCTATAAATTGACCACAATAAAGTTCCTCGCCTAATCTAAACAGCTCCTTTCCAGACTGAGCCTCAGCCACATGTATAAGCTGCTGCTCCTGCAGCTCGGAGGAGCCTTTGCTCTAGAACATCAGGAGGCAGCGCTCTTGTCATCGTGGCAGAAGGAAAAGCAACAATTACTCGTATCAAGCTGGTAACATTCAGGAGACACAAAAACCTGCACCATGGGACACAGACCACAGTGCTTTAAAAACAAAAAAAACTACTCAAAAGCAGACCTGATGTCTTTAGTCAGAATTAAGGATGAAAGTACGGTGCTAAGCAACAGAGCCACGCTCCCTGATTTCTCAACAGTATCTCCAAATGCCACTTATAAAAATTAATTTGCTTCAGGTTTGAAGTGGAAATTTGGATGCTAAACAATATAGTAATTATCTTGTTCCAACTTGCCTACAATTTTCCTAAATTTCTTCTATAAACATTGATTTAATATTTTAATTTTAAAGGAAAGGAATACATCCAAAGGTATAAATGACACAGTATCTTTTTATATAGTTCAATCAACTCTTTGATTATTAGATCAAGGACTATTAGTTTGCCCTTGTGCTATCATAATTCTCTAGAGGAAAGGCTTTATGTTAAAAAATGAAGTTAACACCACTATTCTTAGCTCCTCCAAGGGTCACCTTGGCAACTTCAAACTACGCACCTAAAGCTGCACTTCTTATCCTGCAGAACACAGACGGCATCCTCCAAGTCCCCCGCTGCACACGGGATGGAGCCCGCGCCCAGCCCTAAAGCCACGTGCGCACCGCGTCCTACACACTGGATTTCCCAATGTCGGCTCTGACGACATTTTCTATTTTAAAGCCAGAGAAACGTCTTCCATGATTTGCCTATGGGTTGACTCTAAAAGCCGAAAACAACAAAGCACATACCTCATCGACCTGTACACTCTGAATATGTGCAGATCATTGAATGCAGCTTGTAACTCCGTAAGATTATTGTTGAAACGGGGATCTGCACAGCACGGCCACCTACCTCCGCCCTGAGTAACCCGAAGGAACACTCTTAAACAGGTGGAAATTCTTCTCAGAAAGAACAAGGCATCTTTTTTTTAACATTTTATTTTTTTAGTTGACAAAATTGTACATATTTGTCACGTACGACGTGATGTTTTTAAAATACGTATATTGTGGAATGGGAAATTGAGCTAGTTAGCATACATACTACCTCTCACATAGTCATCATTTTTGTGGCGAGAACACTTAAAACCCACTCTCCACATTTTTCAAGAATACAATATATATTATTATTAAACGCAGTCACCATGTTGTTTTGAATTTATTCCCCCATGTAACTAAAATTTTGCATCCTTTGACCAGCACCTCCCCATCCCCATCCCCCAGGGATTCTCCAGGCAGCCAGCCCTGCGCATCCTCTGGTTCAGCACCCACGGTCAGAGAGGGCAGACTCTCCACATAGACTGTGCTACGCCATTTATGCAAGGGACGTGAGCATCCATGGATTTAGTTTGGGAAAGTTCTAAACTAGGCATAACCAAAAAAGCAGTCCAGTTAATAAACTAGATAAACTTAGTCAATCTCATTAAGATCACACAGACCCGCCAGCTTTGAGGAAGGCAACTTTCTGGTGTAAAATATACACCTAGGTAGTGAATGAAGGGAGTATTAACCCAAAAGTGTAAAAGTCGGCAAACTTTACAGTTTGTTTTTGGTTTAGAGCCTTTTGTTCTAAGAGTTCATAGGTCGCTCATTCATTCATTTAAGCAGCATTTACCGAGAGCCTGCTAGGGGCAGGCTCCGTGCGGGGACCTCAGGGGACGAGGTAAGACACAGTAAACCGGGAAGCCCAGGTCCTGGCCCCAGCCCACATTCTGATGGGGGCAGGGAGGGTGGGAGCTGCAAACCACGTCAGCAGATAACTTAGAAGAGTTTTTAAAACAGATAGAAAAGAGTGCTGAAAGGAGTAACAAGAACAACCGTGATAACAATCACAGCCATCATTTACACAGCTCTCCTAAGCGTCACTGGAACGCATTCGCCCTACGAAGAAGTTCTGTTACTTCACAAATGCGGACACCAGGCCCAAAGTCACCCGGAAATGAGTGGCAGAGCCAAGACTTGAATGCGGGCCTCTGGCTCCAGGGTCCAAGTGTTTGCCACCACCACAGCACCAGGCGTCCGCAGTGAAGCAAGTGCCGGAGGCATCACTGCAGGTAAGGTAAGAGGGAGAGTCCCTCAGGAGGGACGCTGAGGTGAGGCTGAAGAAATGAGAAAGGCAGCCTTGCTTTCTGGCAGTCGCTAAGGAGTGGGAACAGCTGTGAGTTAGGCCACTCCTACTTCACGCCATCTGCACCTTATATTATCTGTGGCAGAGAAGCAAGTTGCTAAATAACTTCGCTGTTGCTGGAAAAATTGAGCGAGTGATATTTCAAATAAATGACTAAGAATCAAAATAAAATGAGAAACTTAATGAAAATTTATAGTTTACCATAAGCCTACAATATACAATTCTGTCTGAAAAACATCCAAAATCCCATATTTAGCACTTACTTCATTCAGACTTTTTGCTTGCTAAGAAATCATGTCATCCTTGTCCAAATGACTGTTAAACTTGCATGAGTCAGCTCCAAATTAATGGGGTTAAACTCTTCCATTGTATTTTATAAAAAACTGGTGTTCTTGAAGAAAGAAAGAAGCAGGCTACTAATTTCTTTTTTTAACTGCATTCAGTCCTTCACAAAAACACCCTTTCATACACACCCTGGCATGGTGTCTTCAAGAATTCCCTCGGGCTTTCCCGCAAAACTCTTACCCTTTACTTGAGTGAAGGAAGAGCCTGTCTCCTCTGAGCTTGACCAGAGAGGGGTCTGACGAGAGCATCTCCAGAGAAGGGTGCATGTGACCACAGCAGGAGAGCCCTCAGCTTACGAGCTAGACAAGGACTGCACGGGGCAGAATTCAGGGCCGTTTACACAGCCGTTCTTTCCCGTACTCACTGCCCCACCAGATTCTCCTCCACGCAAGCCTTGAAGAATTCTGTGCTTTACTTTAGTAAGCGAAGTGTTCTGCTTTAATAAGAGGAGATCTGTTTGCAAGTCAGCATATCACCATCCCTGTCCTATCGCCTTACTCCAATGCATGTGGGACTGCAGGCCATAGACAGTTACAGGATGCTGAGGGAGGACAGGCAGCTGAAGGCAGGAGGGTGGGCAAACCATCCCAGCAGAGCTTCTCACCGGCTCAGTCCTCTCCTGACCCACTTCCAGTGCTCAGCTCCTTTCAATTTAGCTTCCCCGCCTGACTCCGCAGCACCATGTTGAACCTCTGACCCAGAGATTCCACTCCGGGTCCACAATCCTACCCCCAGGCCCACCCTGTTTAGAGTTTCTGCCACAGTCACGCCGCTTAGGCATTTCCATTGCCAAAGCCAACCAGCAGGAGTGGAGGAGGAGCTTCAGTGTCCCTCATTACACACGGTGGTGAGGCTCCTTTACTTGATCAGCAGTCTGCTCTACTCTGGCCTATAGTCTAACCTGAGTTCCACACCACTCTGCATAAGACATGGTGGTGCCAGACCCTTTAAAACATACCATCTCATTCCATCTTCTCAAAACTTCCGGCAGGTAACAGTTTTTGGCAGCACAGTGAAAAAAAAAAAAAAAAGCAAAAGCACCCAACACTGATGGCGATTTCAATGCTTGTTTACAAGATATAAGAAAGCTATTTACAAATTAATTTTTGTAATACAGGCTGTCTTATATTGGAGGCTGTCTGGGCCCTGACACGGGCCAAATATGAATCAGTTTACAGAGCAGGAGAAAGACCATTATGCAGGAAAAAGCCTCAGTTTTTGATTCCTATAGCTTGCGTTACCACATCTGAGGATGCCCCTGTAAGACAGTTTACATTACTGAAATAGCTGAATTTTGACAGGTCTCGATTGACATCTGCCTCTTCTTTATTCCCCAAGGGCTAAACCAGGTGTCACAAATGCCCAGATACTCTGCTCCCTCCCAGGAACTTTGGGCCGCTGGCCTGACGTCAAAGACGTGTTCACAGGCTCCTAGACAGAGAATTTGTTTACCGTATCTCAAGTGGTAACCACAGAAAAAAATATTCTTAACTCTCAGGCAAACCTTCCTGTACATTATGTACGTAATTCTGGCGTAAATGAGGAAAATGCTCATTTGATGCTTGAAAGGAAAGCAGCAGAAGAATAAAAAGAGTCTCCACTTGGGCAGAAGCTAATCTTTTCAACTTAAGTCAGAGTAAATAATCTTAATGACTCGAGTGACTCTGGACTTGCCACGGGTGGGTCTTTTACGCCTCTCTGTGCAAAGCTACCCCAGCCCAATAACAGAAACAGAGCAATCCTGTGCATGCATCCAGACCGAGTATGAGCATGTAGTACTGATAATACCTAACAAGTAATGACAGGCTTTCATTACTAATCTTGTGCTTACCCATGCTTTTCCAAGTAACCATTCAATACTTGGAAATTCTTGTAGTTTTCCATGACCCACAGTTAGAATACATACATGATGTACAGGAAGGATTGCTGGAGAGTTAAGGATTTTTTTTTTCTGTTGTTTACTTTCAAAGGAGGAAAAAATTATTTCAATAAACAGGAACATCTGAAGGATATGGATAAAATTCAAGACTCATACATGGTTTGAATTACTTTCCCATGGATATTCGGTAGTCAAAACTGATATTTTATGAAAACTTTGGCAATCTCACCGTGTACAGAGGAAATTGAGTGCTGGCTACAGTGACACAATTTGTCATTTTAGCTTTCAGAATCACGCCAAAACAAATGCCTCAGATAAAAAGATGGCAAAATAATGATGGCAGTTTTTCATTTCTGCATGCTTAAGATACATGCTTTGATGTTTTAAACAACAGAATTACTTTTAATTCCCTAAACGATCTGCACTCTCTCTTACTTCTTGCTTTTGCACATGCTGGTCTCCGTGTCTGGATGTTCCTCCTGCCATAAAATGCACCTTTTCCATTTGTCTTGGTAACCCCTATTTATCCAGCACACAGACAGACATGCACTACGACCTCACTTCTTCCCAGAAGCTGCCTGTGACCTCAAGTGACCTCATATCATTGTTGGGGCTGGGCTTCCTTCTTTGAAAATGCGTTCAATTTTGTGTTCAGCAAGAAACTCTTACAGGACATTTACTTTATGATGCATGATGTAATGAAGGTCTACTGTAAATTGTAACTCGTTAGTTCATTGTTAATTAGTGTTATTTTTTAAAATAATGCAATGATGTTACTTCATACATTTATACATATTCTCTAAAAAGACGTCACTGTGTCAGGATTGGCCAGGAGCTTTCTGAATGAAGCTGGTGATAAAGAGAGGAGGGGGCTCAGTACTTGCTGGGATGGGGTGGAGGGAGATTCATTCACTTATTTATTAAATGTTTACTGAAGGCTCCTCTGCGAATCACTATTCTGGCTCTGATGATGGGGTAGACAGCAAAAGAAATAAGTAAACAAATAAACAAATACACTAATCTCCTATCCCACTTCGGAACTTTATCGACTTTCTGCTCCCAAAGCTGGCAAACGGAACAGAACACCGGGACGTAGCGTGGGTGACTGGCAGCGAGGCACACAGTAACACGTAACAAGAGCAGGAATGCTTTTCACAGGGAGGCGAAGTAAAGCGTTTCAAACATTTCATAATCTTCAATAATTGTAGGATAAGATAGAGGAGTTCTTCCTAATCCCTCCAATGATCCAGAACAGGGCACTCCTGGTACTTTGTGTTGTAAAGGACTTCTTAATACTCAGATTGCATAATTAAGATTTATTGACTAAGCTGAAGACCAACATGATTCAAGTGTCTACAGACTCACTCACCTCAACGTATGAAATCGGAAATATTCCTATTTTGTCTGCCAGCATTCCTTCAGCCCAGTTTTCATCCACTCTGCGGATCACAGTCAGAACATCATCCTGAGGAAACAGCAAATCATTAGTGCACCTGATCCCACTATGCTTATCATTTAATTTTCCTTTTTAATAAAGAGTCTCAAGTTTTAGGAGTATATGAATAAAAATTCAATGACATATCTTTAGTACATGACTTCTGTGTTTTCATGAACTAAATGGTAACAGTCACCTTGGAGTCCTTTCAGACAGCAGCAATGCTATCAACTCCTTCAACGTGGGCTGGCTGCTTATGTTGGTAGTATACGTATACAATTTATATAGAGCTCGATTATGCCCAGATCTACAAATTGCAATCTCAACTACCACCCATCCCTGCTTCTTGAACTTCTGTTTTAGATCGATTCTCAGATGCTTCTTACTTTCTCTCTGATAATACACCAAATGCCCATTAAAATGCATATCCTACTGCCGTTCTTTACAAAAAACACAATATTCTCCTTAAAATTCCAAACCATTTTATCAATTCAGTAGATATACTCCTGTGTGCTTTAAAGCAAAGGAATTTACATATAAAATAAAGAAGTCATGATGTTTCATTTTGTCATCCACAATTCAGTACTTTAAAATCCCTGAGTGGCACACACACCCTTAAAAGTAGCTTAGAAATAAATTTAGGCTCTAAATATGAAAATTATACCACACACAGACAGCGTCAACCAAAACGATCTCTCATATAAGAAGTCTGTGCACAAAATTTCATTCCTTGAGACTTAAAGACTGCTTCTAGGTGTTTTTAGCAGCACAGTGAGACAGTTGCAAAAGGAAACACAAGCCGTGTTCCCAGGTTCCCAGGTGCCCAGTTACAGAGGAAGGGCTGGCAAACTGCAGCGATCGCATTCTAACCTCACCTTTGCGAAGGGAAGGCAATCTTTGTCTGCTTCCTTGTCTTTCACTTCAAAGTCATAAAGTGCTTTGCACTGAGGTGGGGGCTGAGGTAATGGTTTAATGATCTGCACAAAGTTGGTGGGGAAAAAGCCATGGATCCCATTGACTTCCCCATGGTACCAATTTTCATCCACTTGTCGTCGCAAAATGATGATGTCCCCTTTGCTGAATTTAAGGTCTCCAGGCTCTTTTCCTTCGTAGTTGTATAATGCTTTGGCACATGGTAACTGAGGTATTCCCTTAAAGAAAGAGATGAATTTTAATAAAAGAATGGTCCAAAAATGTCTCTGAAAACATAACTGTATTATCCTGTGTTTATGTCAAGGTGAAATTTACACTCTGCCCCTTGAAGAAAATCTCACATAAAAACCACATAGGTGCACTACCAATCAGCAAATACAAAACAAATGTCCACAGTGAGGTAAGAACAGTAGGATATCCACGCACCAGCCACGGTGTAGCCTTCTATTCCTAAGTTTAACCTAGTGGGGGCTTTCGGCCTGGCTTGTTCGAGGTTATTAGTGGTATACATGAAAGTATGACTGTTGAGTCTGCCTCCCTGGTATGAAATCCAAGAACTCACAGAAAACAAACTTAACTTCCTACATCTACTACTTTGTTCATTAAGATAAACACTAAAGAGAAAAAATTAAACAGAAGCCTGTTTCACTGATTTACTACCTGCACTTAAGTTTGACTGATAAAAATCAGAGTTTGACCTTTAGACAAACCTTTTCCTGACGCTGTTTTTCATGTGGGCAGTAGATCATATTCTCTCATGGACTCAACAATATTTAAAGAGGGTCTGCCCTGTGCAAGAGTCTGCAGCACGGCAGCGAGTGAGACGTCATGGTCCCTGCCCTCTCAGAGTTTACAATCTGTGTATAGACATATGGCCTTTTGCAGTCTAAGGGCATTCAACTTTGTTCTTTCTTGGTTAGAGAGCACTCTTAGGCTGATAAGCTAAGAGAGGAGGTATTTAATGTCACTACATCGCATTGCTGTTTTAAATGACAAGTTTAAAATTATGGGTGTACCCCTAAGGCAATTTAATCAAATGGGTTAAATATGATACTTCCCAATTGTATTGGGGTGCCCATTCTTGAGCACTAGTTGTCACTTTAGTATCTCTGGACTCTCTGGGCAATGCTGCTTTCATTGATTCGGAGAATAAGCGGCAAACCAAACATGTCTCCAATAATCCACTGAAGGAGATTACAGAATACCTGCTTTTTGTGTCTTTATTCACTTATTCATCACCCAGAAAACATTCACAGAGCTTTTACTTTTTACCAGGAAACACACTAGTGCTGAGGATTTAGAGGAGGAATAAGGCACACATGGTCCTTAAGGCATAAGACATTAGAAATAATTATAACACAAGGTACTAAGTGCAGTGATAGAGCTACGTGCACTGTTTGTGGGGACACAGAACACAGGTCTCGGGGGTTTGGTGAGTGGGGCAACGAAACTCTTCCTGGAGGAGGCGACGCGTGAGCCAAGTCTTAAAGGATGCACAGGAGTTAGCCAGGCAGAGCTGGCGTGAAGAATAAAAAAGCGAGGGCATTCCATACGGAGGGGTCAGCGCAAGAGAGAGAGTTGCGTGTCGTGCGGAGGGACCCGGAGTGTAAGGACTGCAGAGCTCCGGCACAGGAATTACGGAACATACAGAATAGGAGAGACACAGAGGCCAGTTTACGGAGGGTCTTGAAATGCCAAGACAAAGAGATCAGACTGCCGTGTCCTTCAGGAAACGGCAACTCACTCACTCCCGGGTCTGAAGCACAAATGCGCGTGGCAAGACCCGTATGTGTGGAAAACGGACGCAAAGTGGGCAGGCAGGCAGGCAGCTACGTGCACGGCACAGGCCTAAACTAGTTGAATTTTTATTTTTCACAAGTTTAATCTTTCCAACAAAGTGAGCAATAGTTAGCATGACTCATATCACTCCCCTCGCCCCCCAAAAAAAAGTGGATCAAAGTTTTATACCCTTGAGGGCAACGGAATTTCAGAATACAATGTTTAATGATGAGTTTGGACTCTAGTTGGAGATTTAGAGTCTGGCCTACCTATAAACCAAACTTTTTTGCTAAACATATTTTTGTTTAAGAAGAGTAATTCTTGTTCTCAAAATGCTCCTGGCAGTCATCTTGCCTTGGCTTGGTCCACATGATATAGTTAGTTAATTACGGCTGCTCTGAGAGGCCAATGTCCTGGGAAGATGGGAGCTGAGCCTTCCAGAAGGACTGACAACCTCACATGATCTCCAACTTTTGGACCCTATCTTAAGATCTGGCCTCTAATGGCATGACTCCTGTTATCTTTGTCTTGACCTAATCTCGTAAGCAATTCTGCTGTGCCCTTTGTGCCCAGAAGGGAAAGGCCCACCAGGAACTCTGGCCCTTTGCAGTCCTGTGTGCTCTGCTCATAGCACATTCAGTGTCCAACCCCATGGAAGGAAGGATTCTAATCTTTCTCTGCCCTCACAGATGCCCCACTACATTCTCTACTCAACTGTGTATGTCTTGAAGCTTGGTTGTCACAGCTTAACAATATCTCCCAAGACAGGTTTGAGGAAATAATGGTAACAGTAAATAAAACAGCAGTAAACATCACTGACAAGCACTGCACTAAACTCAACTCCTGTAACATAGCTGGTGAGACTTTAACCAGGTAGTGCAGGGTGCTGGTTGGAAGCACAGACTCCACAGCCAGCCTGCCTAGGCTGGCTGTGTGATCTTAGGCAGGTTAACCTCTCTGTGCCTCCTTCTTCATTAGGGTTGCCATGAGGATTTAGTGAACTCATATATGCAAACCACACCTCGAATGGCCCACCAGGCCGTAAGTGCTGCATGTGTGAGCCATGGTCATCATCATCATCACTGCCGGGTGCAAAAGCCGGCTCTCCAGTGAAATGAGGCACCTGACATTGTATTTGTCTCTATGAAGCTGGATGCTTTTCCTTGTGGGTGAATTCACATAGCAATTACATTTTTAATACATATTCACTGTATAACAATGCCAAGAATGTTCCTCCTAGGAAGTGTTCAGGATTTTGAAATGTGCATTTCTGAAGCACACATTTGTTTTCTGAGTAGAAGCCATTCATCTTCTGTGTGAACAGAAGAAATTACAAATTCACTGACACGCACCGTTTAATAGGGGATGGCATTTTAGATGTGGCTGTAGTTCATCTTGACAGGGCTAATGTAAGGCATTGGAAGCCTGCATGAATTAATTGAAAATCCTATTACAATCCCGGTGACAAATAACTCTATTCACCATTATGGCCTGTTTTTTCCCCACCTCAATTAGCTCTGTTTGGCCCACTCTGTCCAACTCCATGCCAGCCAAATCCAGGCACCAAGACACAGATTCAGCACTCTTAGAAACCATTCTGAATTGCTCCTTGAAGAGATCTGTAAAATTCCAAACGGTTCACAATATGGCTCTTTTGTGATACGCTGATGTGGGAACCGAAGGAATTTATTTCTTTACAGATCACTTCCACACACCCGTGGCCTAATGGACTTACTAACTTTTCCACAAAGCAAATCTGCATGTTCCCCAAAATCATCGAGTATTCTGACAGAATGAGAGGCAAGGAGAATGCTTATCATGATAACAGTGACATACACTACGGTTAGCTTAAGGCGACACTCCGTGATGCAATGGCAAACCCATCAATTCTCACAGACTGGCTAAATCTTGACTGCTAAGGTTATTTCCATGATGAACGACCACAGAGAAACAATCATAAAGCTCACGACAATCTAACCCACGAGCAAACATCTGTGCATCTGATTGTGTTTTTCTATGTTCTTTTCCAATTAAACTCTAAGAGGCTAGAAAGCCAGTGTGTGTCAAGTTTCCCAAAAGAAGGTTCCCCACATTAAATAAAATGAACTCTACTCTGATTTCAAATCAAGCAAAGTTCAGCGATCTTTGAAAAGACGTATTCCCACACAGACTGCCGATGATTAAGGATAAACGGTAAAACGACTTAGAAGAGAATAAAAGAACACATTTTCCTTTGGCAACATCCGAAGGATAAGCCAAAAACAACTGGTCTGAAGTCCAGGCCTACTCTAGGGGCAGAGCACGCCCAGGGTCCACGGAGGCGCTGCCTTCTCATTCATCTCTTCAGAAAGGCCTCAGAGCCGTGTCATCAGCGGGCCCTCTGCCCTCCACACGCCCCGGGCAGGCTTTCCAAACTGCTCCTTTCTCCCGCACCCTCTCATCAGGCCAAGGCCCCCGAGGATCTGCAGGGCTTACATTTCACTTGCAGACTTTCACTTGGCTACACATGAAAGAGAGGCTTAAAAGGAGAGAAGCCAGAGAGAAGCCGACTCTGCAGTCTAACCTTGGGTTTGTGGCTGTCATTCACGCTGCCAGCTTCCTCAAAAAGCTTGGCAGTTTAGACAGGCCAAGTCTCATGACAATTTTGCATCTAAAATGCATTTCAATAAACAGTGACTATTTTGCTCATGTAAAAATTAGTATGACGGTAGACCAGTTTTACATTTCAAATAACTTTTGTTTCTAAATCACATATCCAGGTTGTCTTGTAAGACATTAAAATCCTCATGTGACCTGCATACCAATAGTTTTTACTAAATGCTTTATACCTCCATTTCTGTACCGTCAAGTGTATTCCAATATATTGGGCAAAACGCTACTTGATGATCTAGCTGAGATTCTAACAGGTAAATAAAACATTCACTGCCAATTTATTTTATAGACTCTAAATGCCAATGCCCAGATATACATGCAAGACAGCCTCTCTCAATTCAAATTCCTTCATGCATTTCTTACTGCTCCATAAAGTAAAAAAGATTCAATGACCTACTAAAAAGACAATCTATATAAAAGATACTCTTACAGTGGGAACAGCTATAAAATGAGTATAATTTAATAATTTAGTTGTATCTAAATTGGCACCAACTCTGGCTGATTCCAATTTGACTTTCAGAAACTTTCCAGAAAGGACTGAGACACAAAGAATTCACAGTAATAGAAAGTTCCACACAGAGTAACAAGTAGCAAAACAGGTTGAAGAGAGAATTTTTTTGAATGTCCTTTGTACAACAAAATACACGTTGGCATTCCCCTACAAAGTAAAATACCTATCAAGATACCCTAACAGAATTTCATGAAAATACTGATTCATAAACAGTTAAGTCTTAAGTATTGTTCTCAAGATGTCGGGGTCAGATAGTCACTCAAATATGGTTTGTCCATCACTTGAAATGTTTCCACTTCAATACAACAGACATCCAAGATGAATATAACAAGTTATTTCTGCAAAGCAATGCAGAAGGGACTGAGAATCCCATAATCCCCCAACAGCCCCTCTTTTATTTGCTCCTTCCTTTAACAGTTATTTGTGGAGAGCACCGTGCTGGGGGATTTTCATCCGACGATCATTTCCTTAAACTTCCGTCTCCCACTCACCCCGAATTTGCCACATAAATTTTCTAATCATCCCAACGTTAGTCAAATCTACCAAGCACTTTCAAGATGCCAGTTTTAAGTAGACAGACATTAAGAAAAAACATACTTCTTCATTCACATTTATTCTTTTTTTTTTTTTTGCCCTTATTCTACTATCCCAGGGTTCCCTTTGCTTGCATACTCATTCTCTTCAGCCTTCTCCCGAAGTGGACTCTGTCCAGCCGGCCGGCCGGCCTTCCTTCTCAACTCCAGACCTGGTGCCTGCGGTGCCCTGTGCGCGCCTGAGTCCGCACTCTCTCCACGCGCTCTGTCCACACCCCTGCGCACACGCAGCCCCTACTCACACTCCACCCTCCCGCCTCCCAGCTCCTGCGGCCCATTCCCCCAAACGCAGGGACCTGCGGCCCATTCCCCCAATCGCATAGACCTGTGGACCCATTCCCCCAAATGCATGGAGTTCCTAACCCAACTCTTGACCAAACAGCAATCAGCCCATTACTGTCTCCAGCCTTGCTGCCGTGGTGGTAGGACTGGTTTCGGGAAGAGGCAGAGGGACAGGAGACAAGGCAGTAGCTTTCTCACCGAACTCCCTGGGCTGTAACTACTTACATAGCGAAGGCGAGGCTGAAAGAATGTGTTCAAACACCCAGAGAGAAAATGAAGAACAGTTTTCCAAACTTCAAAATGGAAAACTGCTCTTAAGACTCTCGGCTACTTTTTCTTCCTAGGAACTACAATACAGAAAAGAAATTGAAATATGTCTGCGGGGTGTGGGATCAGGCTCCGCCACGCCAATATCCCTCTCCTACCAGTCCCGGAGGACCTGACAGTGGTTTGAAAGTCAGTGTTCTAGGGGAAGAAGAGGACTGAGAGGCATTGTTTAAGAAATACCTACATTTAGGAGACAGAAAAAACTAGGACCTAGACAGATAGGAAGAGAACCAGCAAAACATAACCAGAGCAGCAAGAGTAATTCCTGAAACATGGCTGTGTCCACATCATCTACGACTTTACAATCTGGAGACAGTTTCCAATTACTTCTTAAATCAAATTAATGTTCTAAATCATGAGTTTTATGGCCCTCCATTCGGGTTGACCGTTCCACCTCATATTTTCCACCCTCAGCAAGCAAATCAGTCTGCTGTCATCACCTCTAACCTCATACATGCCATTCCTCCTCCACCAAAATTCATCAAGGACAGCCCGTGGCTCCCTCCACCTCCCGCCTGAGGAGTCTCCAGCACTTGTATAGAAATCACTGTACCTCTGCAGTTGAGAATCACGCTGAATTTCTTTCACCTGCATTTTTATGTCTGTCTAGGATGGCTGCTTCTGCTGTTTGGAATCAGGTGTAAATCAGGCCAAGATCCAAGGTCTGGTCCTTGTGGTGGCCCCTGCTTCCCAGGCGTGATGGCCACTGGTCCTCCAGGACCCAGCTCAGGCACTGCCCCCGTGGGGAAGACTCTCCCAGCCTTCCCCTACCAAATGCCAGAGAAGGTGCCGCTCCTGTGCATGCCCAGAGTGTCTTATACACATTGTCATCATGGTTCTTATCTCACTTTGTTTACAACTTGTTTCCCCTGGTAGATTATAACCACCTAGAGATCCGGCACTATGTTTCATTCTTCTTTGTATCATGAACACCCACCTTAGTGTGAATAAATTCTCGCTGGATGAATAAATGGGGGGAAAAGCATACGTTACCTCTAGTGGGCTGAGTGCTAAGGTGTGCAGGGGTAAGTGGAAGACGACCACATCCAAAGGAGAAGCAACTAAAAAGGCAATTCTATGGACAGTCACGCTTGCCAGCTTTGAATATATAGCACATTATGTGAAAACGTGTATTTATGTGTCTTGGGTACTCTTCCCCAACGACAGACTGCTAATCTATCTTTTTGAAAGTGCCCTCCTGAGAACACAGCAGGTGGTGGCACTGGGTTGTAAGCCATGCGAGGTGCAGGAGTACCCATGGAGGAATTTCACTCTCCTTCCTAAGGCTGTGGGAAGCCCAGGGCACAGCTGGGGCGACGTGAGCAAGTCCCGCTAATTGGTGTCCGCGTCAGTGCACTCTAGACACAGAGCTAAAACACGGCCCATTCTGGGAAGGGGCAGTTGAGTGTCTTGTGCTAAGCAAATAGCTGGCATTTGAAAAATGTGAAACAAATTATGCGGCAAACCACAGCAAACAAACATTTTCCTTACAAACTCATTTGGTAGTTATGAGGAAATAGTCATGTAGTTGACATATAGTGTTTTTCTTGGATGGCCTCAAAAGGGGAGCGTCCACTGACAGATAAATCGTGAAAGAAAACAAACCTTATGAATTTCTTTAAGGGGAGACAGCTATTGAGAATGCAGCCACTAAAGCAAAATGCAGGAAATTCATGTCACTTGTTGCCCTGAATATTAGTTTTCTGTTTCATCACGTTTGATAATCATGATTGTTATTTTGCAGAGAACAGGAAAATTTACTGAGAAAATTCCCTGCAGTAAATTGAGTTACCATCTTGAAGACTCATGGCAGGATGGGAAATATTTCCTGGTAAAAGGTCAAGTTTCTACCTACGTGGAAAACAGATTCCTTCTCCAGCCACTGCCCCTCTCTGGGCCTCCCCCTGACCCTGGGAAGACAGGACTAGATCAAGAGGAATGACCAAGTTCCAGGAACTCAGCCTGCATCTTATCTAATCTTTGCAGAAACTCAGGAAGGTAGGGAGGTTCAGAAACACAGAGGGAGAGGTCTGTGTGGGAGCAGGTGTTAGTATTAAAGAGGTCAGGTAAGGCCTCAATCAAATTCAATTGCCTAGTTTTAGTTTTTTATCCAGTGTTTACTTTCATACCCTGGAGAGAGAATGCTCATATAAGATTAAAGAAGAAAGACAGGTCATAGTTTCAAAACTAAAACAACATCAGAATAGACCCACACACACATGAACAATTAGACAAAAGTGCCAAGGCAATTCAATTGGAGAAAATAAAGTCTTTTCAAAAGATAATTCTGGAACAATTACAAGCCCATAAGGGGAAAATGAATCTTGACTCCTACCTCACACCATATACAAAAATTAATTTAGCATGTAAAAACTAAAACTATACGTTTTCTAGGAGAAAACATAGGAAAATATCTTAGTGATGGCGTAGGCAAAAAAAAAAAAAGCCTAACCAACCATAAAAACTGATATATTGGATTTGATCAAAATTGGAAAATGTTAATCAAAAGACAAATGACAAAACCAAAGATTGGGAAAAATACTGCATATACAGAGATATAATATAGATATAGACATCTGACGAAGGACTCAAATCCAGAAATAAAAGAACTCCTACTAATCAACAAACAATTCACTTTAAAAACAAAGGGTTTGAATACACACTTCAAAAAAGAAGAGATGTGTATATATACGCACATACATACATAGTCACGAAAGAGTAAACATCATCAGTCATCAACAAATGCAAAATAAAATCATGATGAGACACTATGTCACATCCATTAGAATGACTAAAATTTAAAGACAGGCAACAGAAAACGTTGTCAAAAACGTGGGGCAACTAGAACTCACATACGTTGCCAGTGGGAGTCTAATACTGTTTGACAAATTCTCATGAAGTTACACATACAGCTACTCCTTGATCCAACAATTCCACTCCTAGGTATTAACGCAAGAGAAATGAACACGTATGTCCACACACAGACTTGTACATCAATGCTCATGACAGCACTATTTATAATACCAAACGCTGAAAACAACCCAAATGTCCAACAGGAGAACAGATCAACAGTGGAATCCCATCCATCCAGCTATTTTAAAAAAATGAATTACGGACACGTGTGAGTAAAAAGAATCAGGACAAACACTATATGAATACATTTATGACATTCAAGAATAGGTAAGACAAACCTATTGTGACTGAGATGAGAGCAGCAGTTACACAGGGAAGGTGGGGAATAATAAGTCAAACAGCGGCTAAGGAAAATTTCTGAGACTATGAATCTATTCTCTATCTTGACTGGGATGCTGGTTATCCAGGTGTATAAATATATCAAAACTTATTACATTGTACACTTAAGAAACATAATTCACACGTATAAATTTTACCTCAATATAAAAATATTAAAAAAAATAAACCAGTAGCAGCTCTTAGGAGAAAAGATGAGAAACGACTACCCATGCCGGACAGGTGACTACGTATGCACACACGGAAACGCAGATACAAAAGCATCGCAATGAGTAACAAGCTACCAAGAGAACGGCAGAACTGGAAAAACAAGAAATCTAACGTCCAGAGGTATAGAGATTAATACGAACAGAGGCTGCTTCTCCAAAAGGCAATCCATCACCGAGCAGAAATGAGAGCAGGTGACGTAGCGATACTGTCTCTGCGACCATCTGGCCCTAGACCAGCTCCAGGTGGCCTCGCTCTCTACGGCCAGGATACGTTCCGAATACCACAGACAAAGGAACAGAGAGCTGTGGTGTATTCGGTGATGAGAGGGAAAGATGATAAAAGTATTGGAAAACACTGACAGACAAGCCGAAGACACTGAGATGTATCACTGGCCCGGTGTTGGCGTCAGTCTTCAAATAGCACGAAAAAGTCTTACAGAGTAAGTCCGCTTCGCAGTCACTGAAGAAAAAATACAGGCTTAAACTGACGCATGCATTATTTAAGTTGCATAAAAGAGTTTTCTGACAGAGGGCTGTTAAATATTGCAACGGATTATGATACCTCTTTCACTGGAGACTTTAAAAAATAGGACAGTCTCACAAGTTTGGTTCTGCCCGAAGGCAAAGGGATAGACTATGATTTATAATCTCTAGTAATACTGTGATTTCTTGGGCAAATGAATCTTTCAAAAGGGAAACTTTATTCTTGATGATTTTGTCCTTTTGGGGTGGAATCTCAAGAATAAGGGTAGTGATGAGGCACGGAGAGAGAGCAGGAGTAGACATTTGGAAAGAAAACAAAATGAGAACGTGAGTTAACCTACAGAAATCAAACCCAGCCTCAGTACTCCAAGGTCTACCACCAACCTGCTACGACCTCATTACGAAAAG
>CAUYRT010065844.1:0-36753 GCA_963574885.1 Lepilemur ruficaudatus
AGTTCCTTATGTATTTTGGGATATTAACCCCTTATCAGATACACAGTTTGAAAATACTTTCTCCCTTTCTGTGTGTTGCCTTTATGTGCTGTTAATTGTTTCCTTTGCTGTGCAAAAGACTGTTAGTTTGATGTAGTCCCATTTGTCTATTTTTGCCTTTATTGCCTGTGCTTTTGGGGTCATATCCAATAAATTATTGCCAAGACCAATGTCATGGAGATTTTTTCTTATGTTTTCTTCTAGTTGGTTTAGAGTTTCATGTTTTAGGTTTAAGTCTCAAATCTATTTTAAGTTGACTTTTGTGTATGATGTAAGATAAGGGTCCAATTGCATTCTTCTGTATGTGGATATCCTGTTTTCCCAACACCATTTGATTGTTTTGGGGTCTTTTGTGATTCCATATGAATTTTGTTAATGTTTTATTTCTAGTTTTGTAAAAAATGCCACAGGGAATTTGATAGGGTTTGCATGGACTCTGTAGATCACTTTGGGTAGTAGGGAAATTTTAACAATGTTAAGTCTGCCTGTCAATGAACAGATGTTTTTCCATTTATTTGTGTCTTGTTCAATTTATTTCATCTATGTTTTATAGTTTTCAGTGTGTAGGTTTTTCACCTCCTTTGTTTAGTATATTTCTAAGTATTTTACTTTTTTGATACCATTGTAAATGAGAGTGTTTTCTTAATTTCTTTTTCAGTAGTTGTTAGTGTATATAAATGCAACTGATTTTTGGATTTTTTTTGTCATTTGTCTCAAGATATTTTCCAATTGCTCTTTGATTTCATCTGTGAACCACTGGTTGTTCAAGAATGTGAATCTTTCTGTTGAACTGACACTTTTATTACTATATAATGTCCTTCTATGTCTCTTGAAACATTTTTTGATGTAAAATCAATTTTGTCTGATATTGGCATGGCTACTCTTGCTATCTTCTGGTTGTAATTTGCATGGAATATCTTTTTCCATCCATTCACTTTTAGTCTACATGTGTCTTTAAATTTAATGTGAATGTTTTATAGACAGCATATATTTGGACCTCATTTTTTAGGAGGAGGGTCTAGGACTTCTTATTCTGCTAATATCACTCCTTGTTAAAATTTTTTAAATGCTATTAATTTGGTTGATAGGATTGGATGAGAAAAATTTGTATTTTTTATCAAATTCTATATAGCTTATCTTTTAAAATTTAGAACAGCTAAGAAATAAAAAGTTATAGAAAATGTGTTGTTTATTTTAGAATGAAGAAATGCAAAAATTTTAAATATCATTTTCTAAGTAAACATACCCATGGCTGATACCATGTAATGCTTTTCATATCCTTTTTCTTATGTATTTGAAATATATACAAACTAAAATCTAACTCCCTTTCTGAGTCAACACACAAAATTTTCAGTCTAGCCCTGTGCTTTTTATTAACTTGGAAATTACCTTTTAATTTTTATGTACAAATATTTTATGTTAGTTCAAAGCATATTTATATTTTCTTATACATGTAAGGAAAAAAGTTCTAGATTATTGTTCTTTGCTGTAGCAACTTAGGTGTGAGGCATAAAAAGACAAAATTCTTGAGACTTATTATGGTCTAACTAGATAAAAAGCAAAAATAATTCACAAAATTGTTTTCTCAGGGAGTTATGTTTGAATTAATGAATTATCACATAGGAGCACCTCCTTGATTTGAATGGTTAAATTATTGATTTGTATGAAATAGTGTAGGTGATGTATAAGGTACCCAATTACATGAGTTTTGTACCTTATATGATCAGAGCAAAACGTTTTTTTACCTGTTTTGGCTTGCCTTCAACTCTGCCATGACACTCTTTACTGTAATACATATATATAGGAAAGTATGGAAATGGCAGATCGTTTTCTGATTTTGTCCTGGGTATGCAAAATCTTGAAAGCATGTATACTCCAGCGATCTATAGCCTGCATAAAACTAGATGATTATATGCACATTGTTCTTGGGTATCATATATAAATATGAGAGTAAATACAGATTGTGTATCTCTAATCTGAAGATCCAAAATCCAAAATGCTCCAAAATCTAAAACTTTTTGAGTGCCAACATGATATTCAAAGGAAATGCTCATTGGAGCATTTCAGATTTCAATATTTCTGATTAGGGTTGCACAACCAGTAAGTATATAATGCAAACATCGTAAAATCTAAAAAAATCTAAAATACAAAACACTTTTGGTCCCAGGCATTTCTGATGAGGGATACTCAACCTATATTACGTATAATACACATAAAGTTATATAAAATATGCATATAATGTCATTACATATGATATATACACACACATTATACAGTTATGCAGAATTATATTACATTATTGTATATATAATTATATGTAATTGCATTATGTGTACACACACACATACACATATCTATCCAGAAACTTTGGGAAGCAATAATATTTAAGTTGCACAAATCTATCTAGGAATGTGGCCCAAATGCCTGAGTAGTCTGTAGCATTTTTTATTTTCTTTCTTTTTTTCAGTAGAATCCTTTGAGCATTGACATCCAGAGAGTAGATAAGCTTAATATGCCCACATGAACAATGATGAAATAAGCAGCAGTCTCATGACTGATGCTTGCTCTTACTAGCCTGTTCATGTACTCATCGACCTTGTCAAGTGAACAATGTAAGAACAAGGCTTTTCAGAGTATTTGCATTGAATCTGCTAAAGACATCTTTCCTTTTGAGTAGCTTTCAAAGAGAAAAGTAGACATAAACTGCCTGTAGTGTTTGCATAAACAATATTGATATTAACTAACAGATATTGAATGTTTCCTGTGATATAATTATTTTTCTGATTACTTCCTCCTAAAAAGCTAAATAAAGTATGACTATGTAGCAGATAAGAAAATTGAAGCACACAGCTAGGATGTAATGGCATCAGAACTGAACTTAAGGCAGTTTGTTTCCAAAGTCTGTGCTTTTAAATCTTAAAAAATGTTGTAGCACAAGACAGACTTTAAGAGGATCTAAATTATATTTATAAATTAATATATACTTGTGCATCCGATCTCTATCTGTCTATCATCTATCTGGCCAGCTAGCTTTCTATCTGCTGTCTGAATGTGTGCATATATGTGTATAGCAGTGGGTTAATTATCCAAAGGCTAATGATTTGCTTAAAGAATATTGAAAAAGATAAATTTCCTACAATATACATAGTTCCTAGAATCTAGAGTCTACAATAAATAAAGCAATATCATTCCCTATAATAGATATATTTAACATGTTTGATGGTTAAATGTTACAGTGCTTGGAATTATTAAATGTTTGTGGTTCAAAGGAACCATTTGCCCCTTCTGATCAAACAATGAAGAGTGGAAATCTAATTTATTACAACAAAATTGAGAAATAATTGAGACCTATGCTCTTCCTCATTATTCACTTGAGTGTTCTTTGTCTACCATGGTCTTGTGTATACCAGAATATACCTTTTTCAAATCATTTTTCTTTTCCTTGTGATAGTATTAAACATCATAGTATTTTGACTTCTAAAAACATAATTTCAACAACATTGTTCCTCTTAAGAATTCTCTTCAAATGTTTTACATAGCATGTATGTATGTACATATATGTGTGTGGTTGTATGTATATGTATATACATATTTGTATATATAAGTTTAATGTTTATAACTTTAATGCCAATGATACTGAGTATAAAAATACTGAACATTTTTTTGTATCTTATCAATAAGAAGTTAGCACCCTATTAAACAATTATTATTCTTTATTTTTCAGGAAGTGACACTGGGCTCTTTTTTTATTTTTATTTTTTTTTAATTTTAGCATATTATAGGGGTACAAATGTTAAGGTTACGTATATTGTCCGTGCCCCTCGAGTCAGAGCTTCAAGCGTGTCTATGCCCCAGACGGTGCGCATCACACTCATTATGTATGTATATACCCATCCCCTCCTCCCCCCTCCCATCTGCCCCACACACAATAAATGTTGTTCCTATGTGTCCACTTAGGTGTTGATCAATGAAACCAATTTGCTGGTGAGTACATGTGGTGTTTGTTTATCCATTCTTGGGATACTTCACTTAGTAGAATGGGTTTCAGCTCTATCCAGGAAAATATAAGAGGTGCTAGATCACCATTGTCTGTTATAGCTGAATAGTACTTCATGGTATACATAGACCACGTTTTATTAATCCACTCATGTATTGATGGGCACTTGGGTTGTTTCCACAGCTTTGCAATTGTGAATTGTGCTGCTGACACTGGGCTCTTTTAACAACACTCTTTGTTTTTTGAGTTTTTGAACTGTAAAGCTTTATTTTTATCAACCTAGTGATTACCTTTCCCTCTCATCCCCTTTAAATAAACTGAGTGTGTCTTTCAGTTAGGTATAGTACAGTATGGGGGTGGGGAACCTGTGGTCTTAAGGCCACATGTGGCCTTCTAGGTCCTTAAATGTGGCCTGTTGACTGAATCCAAATTTTATAGAACAAATTCTTTTATTTTTATTAATACTTTCTTTGTCTTTTATGTTTTTATTTTATTTTTTAGATGAACGTATTTAAAATACCAAAGAATAAAATAAGTTTCAATGAAATAATCCTCCCAGGTTGACTGGCACAATTAGAACATTAGTAAACCTTAAGAGCTAAATTAACGGCTGCCACACTTATGATTCAATTGTAACTTCTGCCGCCTGACTGGCACCCACTGCACGAGGCTGGTTGGCGAGAGTTTATGGGGGTCAAGTTGGTCAGTCTGTTATCAGTTTTTGACAACGATGCACTGTGTTTCTGTTTGAAGTGGAATTTGTGAATAGTTGCGTAGCTCGACAGTATTTTTTAACTCTGTCTGCTTAACAGCCCATCACGTCAAAGAAGACCAAGAGAATGCTGAAGGAAGAAAACAGATTTTTTAACGAGGATTGGGAATTACAATATTATCTTGTTTCTGCTAAAGATAAGATGATTTGCTTGCTTTGTGATGCAGTGATATCAATATTAAAGAAATTCAATGCTCATCAGCATTGTAACACTCATAAGGACCACAGATATTTTAAATTAGAGGGAGAGGAGTGAAAGGTTGTTTTGCAGAAATTAAAAGATGAAAAGCAAAAGCAAAGACAATTCTTTCAAGCAACAATAAGACCGGGAAATAATGTCGTTGAAGCAACCTATAAAATAGCTTATATACTTGGGGAAAAAGGGAAGCCATTCAGTGATGTAGAAATTGTGAAAGAATGCATTGTCAAAGTTGTAGGATGCTTAGACCCCCGTAACGTTTCAAAGTACAAACAACTTCCTCTTACAAGGAGAACCATAAGTGATCAGCAGCACGAATTAGCCTTCAACTTAACAGAACAACTTCATGCAATACTTCAAAAGGAAAATATATATTATTCAATTGCTTTGGATGAATCAACTGATACTACTGACTCAGCACAGGTTTTATACTTCATTTGGGTCATAACAGAAGATTTTCTTTGCTGCGAAGACTTATTTGCTGTGGGCACTCTTGCAAACAGAACATGGGGTATCTTCAACACCTTTCAAGACAAGTGTCATGAAGTTGGACTGAATTTGGTAAATTTAGTGAGTGTATGTACAGACATTGCACCTTCCATGACAGAAAAACATGAAGGGTTTATTGCACAGATACAAAAGTATTAACAGATCTAGATGCTCTCATTTCTTTTCATTGTATCTTACATCAGGAAAATCTCTGTGCTAAAGTTACTATTTTAAGTGACACTTTGCAATAAGTTAGAAGTACTGTTAACGGTATTCATACAAATGCAACAGAGCATCCGCCATGCTGAAGTTGAATGATGAGGTATTAAGCATGGATTTGCTGTATCATTCTAAAGTGCATTGGCTATCACAGGGACAGGTGTCAGCCAAAATTTTATCTTTGTGAGAACAAATAGTTAAATTTTGTGCATAACAGAATCAACAATGTGAATTATTGAGAGAAGATTTCTGTAAGAACGCAGCATTTCTGTGTGACATCATGTCAAATCAAAACTACTTGAATATTGCTTTGCAAGGTAAAACTAAGTCTGTATATGATATGTGGCAAAAAAAATCAAGCATTTCAGAAGAAGCTATCTTTTTTCAAAACACTTCTTCTTCAAAAGGAAATTTTGGATGAACATTTTCTCCAGTTAGCAAACGTCATTGATGAGCAGGATGATATATGTGAATCATTTGAAGAAGACACAGCTGTTATAGACCTATTAATTGAAGAATACAATGAAAGGTTCACTGAATTTGAGAATCATGACATCACACTCAAATTAGCATTTCAGCATTTCTGCCTCACCTAACTGATATTACCAAATCACCTAAAGAACTACAGATAGAATTGATTGAGCTCTGTAGATGATACTTTAAAGTCATCATTTGATGCTAAGAAAGATCCAACTGAAACATGGAAAAATGCAGTAGAATACCCACTGCCTTCAGCAACATGCCCGGAAAATGCTTTCTTGCTTTTCGACCACTGATTGCTGCAAATTTACATTCTCCTACCTAACCCAAATCGAGACGCCCTTAAGGTCACAAATGACTGATATCCATCTAGAAGATCAACTGAAACTGCTACAACCAAATATTCAGATGCTTTCCAACAAAAAGCAGACACAACAAAGTCATGAAAAGGTCAGTTAACTTTAAAAAATTAACAAATAGTTTTCATTTTTGAAATTATTAAGTACATAGTAGTTAAATTTTTACCAAATAGTGTACATTTTTAAGTATATCTAATTGAAGTTTCTAGGATGCAGTCTTGTTTGATTACAGCTAAATTAATGTGGCCTTCCAACATGAAAAGGTTCCCCACTTCTGTTATAGTACTATGCATGGTTGTATCAATGTAAATGCAAGAATTTGACCTTTAAAAGTGAATTCACTAGTAAAAGGAAGTGTGGTAATCACTAGTACTGCTTATCAATTATATCTCATTATCCAGTTTCTGGCCCTATGGTTGGCCCACTTTCCTGCCCCATGATCACATCACTTGTTTTGGTCAATGAAATACGACAGTGACATGTAACACTTTAGCGTGAAAGCTTGAAGAGCTAGTGCATGGTTGGCCAGATTATCTTTCCCTCACCAAAGTGATCATGAAATTATAGGTGGTGCCTCTGTAATCTCAGGTCCCTGTGCAATTGCAATATGCTACAACCCCCTGTCAATCTACATTTGCTATATATTGCATGCAAGAAATAAACTTTATTTTCTTCTAGGAAGAGGGATTATTTTTACTGCAGTATAATCTTGCCCATTCTGAATGGCACTGAAGTTTTCCAAAGAGTATAGTGTTGTTATGACAAAACCGCTAAAATAGCCTACATACAAGTCAGTGAAGTGCTAAAAAATTATTACTGGAAAATCAAAGGAAAGTCATTCATAATATGCAATGGCAAAATATTTGGCAAAACTCTCAAATGCAATAACATAAAAATTAGATCAGGTACCTAATGAACTTACAGCCCCAAGGGAATAAAAGAAAGAATAAAATGTTAGTAGTAAGTGTTGGTTGCTGCTGATTGTGTCTACAAGGTGTTGTAAAAATAGGTAAGCTCACAAAATAATTGGATGATTTGCAAGCAGGAATGAAACAAATAGAGAAAATCTTTAAATTGAAGGACATGTAGGATTGAAAAAGCAAGCAATTTTCAAAGCCAAACAGTAATAGGTATGTTTAAGAAATGCTTTCAGCAAAAATTGGCTGATTAAAATTCAAAATTGAATTGCATGAAGGATCAAATCAAGAGTTGGTCATCACACAAATCGTTGAAACGCATGAATGGATCAAATTATCTCAGAGTAAATATCTGAACTTCACAATGAAGATTGCAATATCCAGAAACTCCTTTCTCCTAAACAAAATGTCTTGGGGAAAAGAAAATAACATCACAGTCTCATGGTACAGGGAATTAAGTCCATAGGGATAAGCACAGGTGCAGAAATCAGGGAACAATGGAAAGTGAGAGAATTTTGTTTAGCAAAAAACTGTGAGTGTGACTGTGGGCACATGGAGCTTAGTGAAATCAAATAGTAAGAGGCTGGCTATTGTTTTGGAGAGTATGGAATAAAAGAGATGATACTCAAAGTCATACTTCGTTCTCCAATTTTATTAGAGATTTTTTCATAATTGGAGCATTTATTGCATGTATCATATCCGTGTTCCACTAATGTTTATTAGATAAGTGTGGAGCAGATAACCTCCCCTTTGGTCATAAATTTTCAAATCAAGAGGAAGCCAAATCAGGACTTAATGTGAACTACTGCCTATCATCTTTTGTAGTAGAGATTCCTGATTCTTAACCAGAGATACTGATATTTAAATTTTACTGGACTTGATAGACCTCTCTTGTGTTCCTCAAGGAAAGAGTCAATCCATTTTGCCTATAGGATGGCAACAAACTGATATTTTCTCTTGAATGTGGATTGTGATAGTCACCTGTGCAGTTCACCAAATATCCTGCTCTCTGCTTTGCAGGTCCATGGTAGAATTACATTTTATTCCCTCGTTGAATTTAAGTATGGTCATGTACTTGCTTTGCAAATTAAATGTAGGTGGAAGTGATATATACCACTTCTGGGTAGAATACTTAAGAATGAATGCATGATCCTGCACGTTTTCTCCCTGCAGAGGTGATCATGTAAGCTTATGATGAAATGGAGAGTGTTGCAGTCTTGTTTGCTGAGTGACTGTGATGAGCAGACTCCACCCTCCTGCCCCAGTGACCTATATTGGTCATGTAGCATGAGCAAGAATTAAAACTTATTGTGTTAAATCACAAAGATTTGTGGGGTTTTTGTTGCTGCACATAACCTGGCCCATAGTGACTAATTCTGAATGTGTTTGAGAAACCAGTACATGTGTTGAACTAACCCCATTAAAATAATCAAGGCTGCACAGAAAAGGTGTTTGTTTTTTAAATGCACTAACAATAAAAATTGTTAAAAATTGTTAAAAAAGAGTCTTGCTCTGTTGCCCAGGCTAGAGTACCATGGTGTCAGCCTAGGTCACAGCAACCTCAAACTCCTGGGCTCAAGCGATCCTCCTGCCTCAGCCTCCGGAGTAGCTGGGACTACAGGCATGCACCATCATGCCTGGCTAATTTTCTATTTTTAGTAGAGATGGGGTCTCTCTGTTGCTCAGGCTGGTCTCAAACTCCTGAGCTCAAATGATCCGCCCGCCTCCGCCTCCCAGAGTGCTAAGATTATAGGCGTGAGCCAACGCGCCCAGCACAGCACTGCCATTTTAATTATGACAGTCACTGCCACCATTTACTGCCACTGTCACCAGTGCAATTGCTTTAAAAAGCCATTCTGATTGTGTTATACTTTAGGAGTCCTCCGCTGGCTATAGGGCAACCTCCAAACATCTTGGCAAGGCTTTACAGTTCTTCACAGCTTCTGTTTACCCAAAGGTGCCTTTTGCTTTTTTATCCTACTCTCACCTCTCCACCCTCACATTCTTCTGGAGCCATCCTGAATAACTTCATAGTGCTAAGGTGCTATACTGTCTTATATTCTGCTGAGACACCTCTGGGCCTGGTGCATACAGCTGCTATAATGCAGATAACACCCAATTTCAGATATTTATCTCTTTCTTTACTGAGCTCCTGAAAATAAAAGAGATTTAATGATTTTTAAGTTCTCAATATTTACCATACCTGATGCATAGTAGGTGTCCACAAATATATATTGAAATAGTTAAATAAAAACAGTTACATATTATCCCTTAACAAATAAAATGTAGTATTTTGAATTTTTAAAATTTTGTCATCATAAGTTGTTACTGTTAGGCTTGCTCAGGATGGCAACCCGAAAAATGTGTATAGGACGGAATGCGGTTAATGGAAAACTTGGTGATCACAAGGCCTGTGAAACAGTAGCCTGCAGGAGCCTGGAGAGTCGGGAGGTTATAAATCTAACTCCGACCACAGACGGTTGCAGCGACGCCAGGAGGAACTGGTTACTGTTCAGAAAAAATTCACCCTCCCCAAAACTTCCATCCAAACCTCCTATAAAACCCACCGCTCTCCCCTTCCTAAGTGTAGACGCTCTTTTCGGCCTCTACCCATCTGTACCCAGATGCTCAATTAAACAGCATTTTGCTATAGTTTGGGCTTTGAGTGTCTACCTCTTGGCTCTGACCTAACAGTTACTGGTAAAAATTATGTTCTGTCCTGAGGGACATATATAATTACTGATCTCCAATATCATCATAATTTAAACATACTTATTGAAAATCATCTTTGTGAATGGTATTATGTTTCACACTACCTCCTTAAATATAGCATCCCAAATAGAATGGTGCCTCCTACAAAATGTACTTTTTCTCAGCTTTCAAATTCTTACTAATATGACATTCTGTTTATTTCTACTGAAGAACCAAACTCAATTAATTAATTAATAAGTTTAATTAATAAGTTAATAAGTTTAATTAATTAAGTTTTTTAGCTCCTTGATTTTGATCAAGGTATTTCAAGCTTGACCCTAGGCTAAGACTATTTTTAAGGTGAGTTTGCTTTCTGATGCTCTTTTGGAATGATTATTTACTGTTTGAAACTGAGAGTTAGGCTGGGCCCCAGGGGTTCACAACTGTAATCCTAGCACTCTGGGAAGCTGAGGTGGGAGGATTGCTTGAGGTAAGGAGTTCGAGACCAGCCTAAGCAAGAGCGAGAGCTCCATCTCTACCAAAAATAGAAAAACTTTGCTGGGCATGGTGGTGTGCGCCTGTATTGACAGCTATTTGGTGAGGCTGATGCAGGAGGATCCCTTAAACCCAGGAGTTTCAGGGAGTTTAAGGTTGCAGTGAGTTATATTCACACCACTGCACTCTAGCCATGGTGCCAGAGTGAGACCCTGTCTCTAAAAAAAAGAAAACAAACTGAAGTTAAACTATAGCTTCTTATCACTTCTTAATTCTTTCTGGATATAACAGAATATTAAGGAGGAAAGAGTGGTATAGGTCACTTATTTTTCTTTGTTTATATTTTTAAATGAAGATAAAACTTTACAGGTTCCTTTGTGCCTTTCCTTTCCTTATAAGTAGTTGGGAATAAAAACAAAATGATTTTTTGCCTTTCTCATTTGACAAATGCATATCAAAATTACTGTCATTTGTTGCACCCTTTCCCAAAGAAGAGTTTATTTTTTTTCAAATATTGCTATTTGCAAAATATAAACACTTTATTCACATGGTAAGGTGTTCTGTAAATGGAATCCAGTGTGACAATTTGTATAGTTGGTATATTTTAAAAATTGAGTGTGTTTTTGCCAAACATACAAAGAAAAGAATTTACAGTGAGAGCAATAACCTGTAAAAGTCAAAACAGAAAGGAATAGAAAATTGGTTAGAAGTCTTCCTGTTGGTAAGGAAGGGTAGGGAATGTTTGAAATCATAAAGAACAAAGGCTTATGTTTATATTATTCCAGATTGTTTATCCCTTGTGTTAATTATAGTTTAAGCACAGAAATGGCAAAAAAAAAAAAAATCCACTGTGAAAGTGTGGTAGTAAATCATTTGCATAACATTTAATTTTATAGCCTATGTGGATTTTATGTTAAATATTTAATGACAATATGGCAAAGGCTTGGAAATTTTAGTTAAAGTTAGATAATTTGCTTAAAAACATTGCAGCAAAATGAATTGAGAAACTAAATTATGTTTTATTGTTTAAATATAACTTTAGACATTTCAAACTGCTTATATCTTTCTAGACTCTTTGTAAGCCATTCATAATTTAGTAAGGGAGAGAGATTTACAAACTGATTACACCATAATGTGGTAAATGCACCGATGAAGGCACATGATAGGGGATTACAAAA
Source organism: Lepilemur ruficaudatus (assembly GCA_963574885.1). NCBI lineage: Eukaryota > Metazoa > Chordata > Mammalia > Primates > Lepilemuridae > Lepilemur > Lepilemur ruficaudatus. The sequence goes on from CAUYRT010065844.1 coordinate 11,836, forward strand.
AATGGCATATATTAGTTTTAGTGTGTGTACATGTGTATTTCTACACATGCATCTGGGCTGGCTTTCCAGAGGGGGCAGAATTTAATCTTCACATTAAAAAGTGTATAGAAATTTGTGAGACAGAGATTGGCAAGGAGAGGAAATATGTTTCAGTTTGTGCAAAGATACTGAGGTATGAATGAGCATGACATTTAGCAACTGGTGAGAAGCTTTTGCTAACAAAACTGATATGTATTACCAATGCCTTTTTATGTTATCTATTATTCTCAAAAGAATGTTTTTTTCCGATATTATTTCACCATAAGATCTTTTGCTCAAATGCAACAATACTTGGAAAAGCCATTTGTAAACAAATTATTTCAGATAATCTCAGAAACAGATGTTTGTTTGATTAGGGTCTTCAGAGGGACCACCCCGCCCATACCTTTAGGTGATCTCTGATGAGACTCAGAGAAACCCTTAGAGATCACCCCAGCACATTTGAAATTCAGTGTCCTGAGTCATCTGGACCAATATTATTTGTATGCAAATTTCCCTCTAGGTTACGTGTTTGTCATCCAGACATTCTGAGCTGAGGTATCAATGTTTTTAATTACCTGCATATCACAGCAGAATTTTGCTACCACGACTCCTTGTATCATTAGTGGGAATGAACTAGATTATGCTGTTGTAACAAACAAACCCCAAGCCTAAGTGGCTTAACAAACACAAACACATTTATTTTTTTACTCATGCTATATGACACAGGGAACTAAAGGCTCTGCTTATTGTTAACACTCAGGGACCCAGACTGGTGAAAGTACTTTCTCGACAATTTCTTTCATGATAGACTTGACAGAGAGAAGAGAATATTGAAAATCATTTATTGCCTCTAAAATCTGCCACAAAAAGGCATATTTTATTTATATTTCACATTTTATTGGCCTAGTAAATACATAAATCTACCCCAAACTTAAGCAGTGTCAGGGAAATGTAATTCTAACTTATACCTAAAGTGCACAAATACTTAGCAAACCACACTAATGACCTATTCTTCCTAGTGATAAACGTCCTCTTAAATTATGAGTATATTTGATTAATATCAAAATGTTTTGGGGGCATGTGTGATTAAGAAGAAGTTTATGATTCTTTTTTGGAAAGAAGAGCTTCAAAAGTTGATAGGTAACTAAATAGGCAACTTGGCCTTGGCTCTGACTTAAAAACATTAAGATTGACCTATGGCAGAAGATCATTAGACAAAAGAAAAATAATCCAGTATAAGCAGAGGGAAAATAAAATAAGAAACGAAAACGAGTGGGGAAGGCAGTCAATGAAATAATGTGGTGCCTTTTTGTCAGTGATGTACTTCCTGGCTTATTTAACACATGGATATTGAATGCTATATACATTTGGGCTCATCTGTTTGAACTATATCTCCCTAACAATGCCTGAAGGCAATCCTTCCAATATTTATTTGCAAATTAAGTCATTAAAAGTTTTTCTGAGAGAATCCACATTTTATATGTGTGTCTGTGTATCTGTGTGTTTGCACACATACACAGTTAACTAGTAAAGTTAATCTTAAGTACAGAAAAGTATGTGATATGTATCTGGAGTAAAGTTTAAATCAATTCCTTTTTAAAAAAACAGGTCGTTGATGTTGCTTTATCCAGAAGTCACTATGGAGCCTTTATCTAGATTGAGGTTTCGATCCTCAATTGAGGCCTATAGCTCTCACCTGTTGTACTTTCTGTGTTCCGCATTTTATCATGCTGTGCTAGTTGCTTTAGACTATCAGAAATGTTAATTGTGGTAATTTATCAGTGTCCTTCTGCTTGTAGTTGCTTTCATTCCAGTCCTTAAAATCTCTTTTCCTGGATACAGAATTAATCAACGGTACTACTGGGTCAATCAGTGTTACTACTTCTTTTTCCTAATGGCTGTTGCACTTGTCTGTGTTATACTGGAACTGACACTGGAAGCTGTACACCTCTCCTCTGTTTCAACTCTGAATTGCACCTGCCTTGCTTTCTAATGCGGTAGGCATACCATATAAACTTCTCTTACTTTGGGTTGAAAAATACATTATTTTCCAGAAGATATTTTTCCTTCTCTATAAATAGTAAATTTAATAAACATTTACAGAACACCTATTTTGGCAGCTGCTATGCTAATTGCTAGGAATTTAGAAATGGATTGAATATGGTTCCTGCCCATATGCTCACAGTATATCCTAGGGGTCCCAATGCAAAAGCAGCCAAGCAGGTCCCTTAAAAAAGAAACATGGATGAGCTTGGAGGACATTATATTAAGTGAAATAAGCCACGTACAGAAAGATGAATACCACATGTTCTCACTCATATGGAAGCTAAAAATGTTGGTCTCATGGAAATAGAGAGGAGAATAATGGTTGCTAGAAGCTGAGAAGGTTAGGGAGGAGGGGGTATAGCCAGAGGTTGGTTAATGGATACAAAAGTACAGCTAAATAGGAGAAATAAGTTCTAGTGTTCTATAGCACTATAGGATAACTATAATAAACAACAATTTAGTGTATATTTTCAAATAGCTAGAAGAGTGGATTTTGAATGATTTCAATACTAAGAAATTATAAATATTAAAGGTGATGAATGTGCTAATAAACTTGATTTGATCATTACACATTGTATACATGTATCAAAATATCATACCATACTCCAAAAATATGTGCAATTACTATATATTAATTAAAAAATAATGCATACACACAAAAAGAAGCAAGTTGGATGTCAGACAATAAAGAATATCCAGGACTATGATGAACCAGGGAACAACTATCCATGGTTGTCACAAGGATGAAGGAAACCAAAATATTTCACCCCAAATATAATTCTTTGACATATTTTGAGATGGCTATTCAAAGGGCCTACAAGCAGAAGCAGCCCTGTAAAGCTGTCTTCTGTGGGAGAGATTTGCATCTGTAGAAAAAATCTGCATTGACACAGCCAGGCTTTCTCTGAGGGTTCTCCCTTGTTGGATCTAAAAAAGATTAACTGAGAGTCTGACACCTTTAAAGGTCTGAAAGAAATTTTTACCATATATTCTTTCTGTGGATTCCTACTTGTGAGGTTTAATCTACAGAACAAGACTGCCTTTGCTAGAGAGGCCTCCTCACCCCCTCCCATGACCTGTTTTGCTACCATACCTGTTTTGCCACAATCCAAGCCCCCATTCTTTCCATAACCTCAAGATGGTATAAAAGCCTCAAGCATCTAGTCATTTCTTTGAGTTCTTATATTTTGTATGACTCCAGTGGATGTTCACAAATTTGTACGCGTGTTCTCCTATTAATTTGATTTTTGTCAGTTGATTTTTCAGTGAACCTTCAGAGGGTGAAGGGAAAGTTTGCCCTTCCCCTCTGCAAGGGTAAATAATCAGAGATCTTTCAATTTGTGTGCGAGTTAAAATATTGAAGTTTGAGTTTTTATATGTTAGCAACTAGGTCCAAACATCTTTAATACGTTAAATGCCATGTGAATTGTATTTAACTCATGCTAGTTTTGAGCCCAGGGCCTCATGGAGCATATGTAACTCACATGTCTCTTACCTTGGGAGCCACATGAACTATTTTTCAAGTTTCATATAACCCATGCACAGAAAACAATAAAAAATTTTTTTTCATTAAATTAGAAAGGATTATTTTGTTTTTGAAGTTTTATTCTATTTTTGTAATAAAACACTGTGGCCCAAGGAAAAAAAATTTTTTTTCTAATGTGGCAGTCAATGTGTTAAACACTGTATGAACTCAATAAAACCTATCTGTGGATTGGATAAAACCTCAAGATCACCAATTTTGACTTTTGATGTAAGCTGTTTCCAATGTAATAGTTTCTTTACTCTTCTCTACCTAAAATGCTCCCTTTTAAGTGGTTTACACATTGATCATATAGTCATGATAGCTCTGGACCTAACTGATAGAAAAAGAGTTAAGAAGATCATGAATTTAAAACCTGTGAAGCACAAATCTGGCTGAAAGTATGATAAGGTAATTTCAGCTGAAACTAAGTAGTTATCAGGAGCCCACTGAGACATTACTATTTTCTCAGGACAAGGAATTATGGGAGAGAAGCCAGGCAACATGGTAATGAAGCAGGAAAGGCATGAGTAATTAGACATATTCAATTTAATTACTTGATTCCTTCCAGTAAGCAAACATTTCTTGAAGAGTCCTATGCCTTAACAACATTATGTTAGGTCTAGAGTTTACAAATTTTAGCACATTAAAATCTCTGTGTCTCAGCATAATATGAATGTAAGGGAGAGAGGGAGGCAAGCTGGATCAGACAAAGAAGCTAGAGAAGACATGGTTTCAGGATAAGTTTAGCTTCAGCTTGATTCCACAAGTAGCTGAGGAGTATAAGCTATAACATAGAGGTTTTCCAGTCTACAGACTCTGGGTGAGGGTGGGGCTAGGCTGTTATATCCTTGTATCAGTAAGTCATTGGCTAGAGCTGCTGGAAGAGGAAATACAACTTTCTAGTGTCTTCAGGTGTGATAGCCCCAGTTAGCCAAGAGCAATCTTCCAATGAAAAATAATAGAAGCCAATTGGCTGTGTGTATGTCTTGGTAAAGGCAATCTGGATAACAAAAGAATATATTACACCCTGTGTTTAAAGAGATTAGAAATTAGTGAAGGAGACAGCCAAGTTTATAAAAAGACATGAGGAAATCTATGCTGGACATGGTTTTTAGATGCCATGGGAAGAGTAGGGAGTAAGGGGGCATTGACCAACTTCATAAAGGACATAATAATGAAGTTGATCATTGAATATGTGTGTAAATTTTTTCAGATGAGGGAGGTCATTTCAAAGAGAAGCAGTGATTTTTGTAGAGGCCTAAAGGAGTGAGTGAATATTTAGGGTCTATCAGTGATTGGAATGAAGAGTGGTTCTTGAGGAGCATCAAAAATGTTACCCTAACTAGGGTTTATTAGGACTGCTGCTGGCACATAGTAACTTACCATGTAGAAACATTTTATTTCTATTTTACACTTGTGGAAACTGAGGCACAGAGAAAATATCTTGACCAAGTATCAGAACTAATGTGCTAGTATGTGGTCTGTCTCCAGATCCTGCGCTTTTAACCATTATTCCACGTGACCCTGTGAAAACGTACTCCCTACAGGTCTGCAATTTGGCATAGACACATTTGGGAACAGTTTGGTAATACCTATTAAAATAAACTTATTAACTAATTCAAAAATAAAAATATTACCCTAACTAAAAAGAGTTCTTTTTTTAAAAAAAATATGCCTGGTTGTCTAGACTATTTCTTAAAAGTGGTGTGGAAGCATTAATGATTTAGCCAAAGAAGAGTTATTATACAAATAGAGAGAAATAAATATACTATATATGTACATACACCAAAAGGGATCTAGAACAGACGCAAAACGCATAAGCCATACCTCCATGTTTGCATTGTAGAAATAGTCCTTCATCCTCTGAGTGACTACAGAATAAGTTCCAGGAATGAACACAGGTAATTATTTTTATTATAGAACCAGTAGGAGGTAGTATTATTTAGTGGAAATTGTATGAATTAGTATAGAAGAGAAATATCCCTCTATTTTATCCTGTTTAAATTCTGAAATAAACCACTCTTTAAAAAAACAAAACTTTTTCCTTAATCTGAAAAGTAAATGAAATAAGATACTTCCAACACACAAGACATATTCAGTGATTGCGTTTTCAGTTTGTGAAAGAAAAATTATTGCTCACAAACATGTTGAAAGTATTTTTGTTATTATATTTAGCTAACTGTCATTTATACCAGTTGAAAATAATGGTCTTTAGCAGCACAATAGCAAGCTTTCTCTAGGAAGTAAGCTTTAAAGAAGGAAATGAGTGAAAGTTTATTATGAAATATAAAGAGTGCCAGGGTAAAACATAGATAGATAATTATTAGTATTATTTTAAAGTCTAATGTATTTCATATCCAAGCTACAGATTTAACAGCAACCTCAATGAATAAGAGAAGGAATGAAAAAACATCATGTAGAGCAATAAATGAAAGTCACATACCTTAGTAAAAGGGGGTATACATATTTTACAATTCAGACAGCTTCTTTCAACTGATTTATACATAAATGGTTGTAATGGCTACTATGGTGAACCACTTAGATTCTCCTTTCAGACCTAAGGTACTCATTGCCCCAGGGACTATAAGTGTTATAGAGACAACCAAGTGCCTCTCCAGAAATTACCTTCTGCCAAGAAAGTTGCCTCACCCAAGGTCATGACCCCTCCCAGGGGACAGCCCACATTTATTAACTAGGATAGAAAGGACTTGCCAGCTACATTGAAGGTTCATGCCAGCTCCAGAGCTCCCCAGGGCATGGGCTGATGCCTCTGTTGCAATTTTATTGTAGTTCAATCCCTCCTTCTTCCCAACGGCTGACAGCCTTATCCTTCCCAAATCTTAGAGTCACATAATCTGTTTCCTACTCATACTATGATAATTGGTGTCAGGAGTGGTTGTAGGAAGCAACTCTAAAATCGGATTTTAGAAATGGGTCATCTATTATCTAGCTGGCAATAATGACCCAGCACTAGTGGTAGGTGGAGCCCTGAATAACCTCTTGTTGATGGAGGTACTACTGTTAAAACTTATTATTTATTTTACTTATTTTATTCATAATTGACCTAATAGTACATGTTTATGGGGCACACTGTGATGTTTCAATGCATGTGTACACTGTATGATTGGATCGGGGTAGTTAGGAAGTCTATCACCTCAAACCTTCATCATTTCTTTGTGATGACAAATTTCAAGATCCTGTTTTCTAGCTATCATTAAATATGCAATACATTGTAATTAACTATAGTCATCCTACTATATAATAGAACATCAGAACTTATTCTTCCTTTCTAACTGTACCTTTGTATTAGTTGACAAATGTCTCCCCATTCCCCCCTACCCACCCCTGTCCTAGCCTCTGGTAACCACTATTCTATTCTCTACTTCTATGAGATCAACTTTTTTTAGGTTCTATACATGAATGAGGTCATACGATACAGGCATACCATGTTTTATTATGCTTTTCTTTATTGTGCTTTGCAGACACTGTGTGTTTTACAAATTGACGGTTTGGGGCAACCCTGTGCCGAGCAAGTCTATTGGCACCATTTTTCCAACAGCATGTACTCACTTCATGTCTCTGTGTCACATTTTGGTAATTCTTGCAATATTTCAAACTTTTTCATCATTATTATTATCTGTTATGGTGATCGGTAATCATTGATCTTTGACGTTACTATTGTAATTTTGGGGGGCTCCCGCAATGTGTGCCTATATAAGATGGTGAACTTAATTAATAAATATTTGTGTTCTGACTGCTCTACTGACCTATCATTACCCCATATCTCTCCCTCTCGTTGTGCCTCCCTATTCCCTAAGACACAAGGATACTGAAATGAGGCCAATGAATCACCCTATAATGGCTTCTAACTGTTCAAGTGAAAGGAAGAGTCAGTCAATGCAGCAAAGTTCATTGTTGTCTTATTTTAACAAATTGCCACAGTCACCCCAGCCTTCAGCAACCACCACCCTGATCAGTCAGCAGCCATCAACGTCTAGACAAGACCCTCCACCAGCAATAAGATTATGACGTGCTGAAGGCTGAGATGATTATTAATAGTTTTAGCAATAAAGCATTTTTAATTAAGTTATGTAGGTTGGGTTTTTTGGACATAATGCTGTTGCACACAGTTAATAGACTACAATATAGTGAAATAACTTCTATATGCACTGGGAAACCGAAAAATTAGTGTGACTCATTTTATTGCTATATTCATTTTATTGTGGTTGCCTGGAACCAAACCTGCAATATCTCTGAGGTATGCTTCTGTTTGTCTTTCTGTGCCTGGATTATTTCACGTAGCATTATGTCCTCTGGGTTCATCCATGTTGCCACAAATGACAGGATTTCATTCTTTTTTATAGCTTAAAAAGTATTCCATTGTGTATATGTACCATATTTTCTTTATCCATTCATCATTTAATGGACATGTAGGTTGATTCCATCTCTTGGCTACTGTGAATAGTGCTGCAATAAACATAGGAGTGCAGATATCTCTTTGACATACTGATTTCAGTTCCTTTGGATATATACCTAATAGTGGAATTGCTGGATCATATGCAGTCACATTTTTAATTTTTTGAGAAACCTCCATACTGTTTTCCGTAGTGGCTGTGATAATGTGCATTCCTACCAACAGTGTATAAGAGTTTCCCTTTCTCCACATCCTCGCCAGCATTTGTTATTTTTCATCTTTTTTTTTTTTTAGAAAGAGTCTTGCTGTGTCACCCAGGCTAGACTGCAGTGGTGTCATTGTAGCTCACTGCAACCTCAAACTACTGGGCTCAAGCAATCCTCCTGCCTCAGCCTCCCAAGTAGCTGGGACTACTGGGACAGGCGCATGCCTCTACACCCAGCTAATTTTTTGTAGAGATAGGATCTAGCTCTTGCTCAGGCTAGCCTTGAACTCCTGAGCTCAAGCAATCTTCCCGCCTCTGCCTCCTAGAGTGCTAAGATAACAGGCATGAGCCACCATACCTCACCTTGTTTTATTTTTTTGATAATAGCCATTAAGTGAGATGAAGTGATTTCTCATTGTGGTTTTGATTTGCATTTCCCTGATGATTAGTGATGTCGAGCAATCTGTCATATACCCACTGGCCATTTGTATGTCTTCTTCTGAAAAATATCTTTTCAAATCTTTTGCCCATTTTTGATAGGATTATTTGTTTTTTCTGCTATTGAGTTATTTGAGCTCCTTATATATTCTGGATATTAACCCCTTGTTGGATGGACAATTTGCAAATACTTTCTCCCATTTTGTAGGTAGTCTCTTTGCTCTGTTGATTGTTTCCTTTGCTGTGCAGAAGCTTGTCAGTTTGATGTAATCTCATTTGCCTATTTTTGCCTTTGTTGCCTGTGCTTTTGAGGTCTTATCTAAAAAATCTTTGCACAGACCAATGTCATGAAGTATTTCTCCCATTTTTTACTAGCAGTTTTATAGTTTGGGGTCTTACATTTAAGTCTTTAATCCACTTTGAGTTGATTTTTAATGTGTGAGAAAGAGTGGTCTAGTTTTATATTTCTGCATGTGAATATCCAGTTTTCCTGGCACCATTTATTGAAGAGATTGTCCTTTCCCCAACTTTTGGCAACTTTGTCAAGAATTAGTTGGCTTTAGATATGTACACCTATTTCTAGGCTCTCTATTCTGTTCCATTGGACTAAATGTCTATTTTATGCCATTGCTATGCTGTTTTTGTCACTGTGGCTTTGTAGTATATTTTGTAGTCAGTTAGTGTGATGCCTCTGTCTTTGTTCTTTTTGCTCAAAATTACTTTGGTTATTTGGGGCCATATGAATTTTGGGATTATTTTTTCTATATTTGTGAAGAATATCATTGGTATTTTGATAGAAATTGCATTGAATCTGTAGATCGTTTAGTATGGACGTTTAACAATATTAATGATTCTAATCCATAAATAAGGACATTTTTCCATTTATGCATGTCTTCCTAAATGTCTTTTATCAGTATTTTATAGTTTTTCTTGTAGAGATTTTTCACTGCCTTTGTTAAATTTATTTCTAGGTATTTTGTTTTTATTGTAGCTATTGTAAATGAGATTACTTTCTTAAATTTTTCCTGATAGTTCACTATTGGTGTGTAAAAATGCTACTGGTTTTTGTATGTTGATTTTGTATCCTCTAACTTTATTGAATTCATGTATTAGTTCTAACGATTGGTAGAGTCTTAGAATTTTCCATATATTTGATCATTTTGTCTGAAAACAGGGACAATTCGACTTTCTCCTTTTTAATTTGGATGTCCTTTATTTCTTTCTTTTGCCTAATTTCTTTGGCTGTGACTTCAGATCAGTACGTCCAGATCAGTAGTAAAAGTGGTGAGAGTTAGCATTCTTTTCTTGTTTCAGATCTTAAAGGAAAAGCTTTAAAGTTTTCTTTGTTTAATATGATGTTAGCTGTGGGTTTGTCATAGATGGCCTTTATTGTGTTGTGTATCAAGTGCTTTTTCTGCATCTATTGAAGTAATCATATGTTTTTCGTCCTTGATTTTATTAATGTTATGTATTGGGTTTATTGATTTGTGTATGTTGAACCATCTTTGCTCCCTGGGATGAATCTCACTTGATCATGGTGAATGAGCTTTTTAATGTGGTGTTGACGGTGGTTTGCTAGTCTTTTGTTAAGGATTTTTGCATCTATGTTCATTGGGGATACCAGTCTGTAGTTTTCTTTTTTTGTTGTGTCTTTGTCTAGTTTTGATTAGGGTAATGCTGGTTTTGTAAAATGAGTTTTAAAATTTTTCTCTTCTTCAATGTTTTAGAAGAGTTTGAGAAATATTGGTATTAGTTCTTTATTATTATTTTTTAATCTCTTCAAATTCCTTTTACCATAGTTCTTCTTTAAATGTTTGGTAGAATTCAGCAGTGATGCCATCAGATTATGGACTTTTTTTTGATTGGAGAGTCTTTTTTACTCCTTCAATCTTGTTACTTGTTATTGTTCTGTTCAAGTTTTCTATTTTTCCGTGATTCAATCTTTATAGGTTGTGTGTCCAGAAATTCATCCAATTCTTCTAGATTTTCCAATTTGGCATATAGTTGCTCATAGTAGTCCCTTATGATCTTTTGTATTTCTGTGGTATCAATTGTAATGTCTCCCCTTTTCATCTCTAATTTTATTTATTTGAGTCATCTCTCTTTTTTTCTAAGTTAGACTAGCTAAAGGTTTGTTGATTTTATTATCTTTTGAAAAAACCAACTCTTTGTTTTGTTGATCTGTTGTATTGTTTTTTAATCTGTATTTCATATATTCCTGCTCTGATCTTTGTTATTTATTTTCTTCTACTAATTTTGGGTTTAATTCGTTCTTGTTTTTCTGGTTCCTTGAGGTGTAATGTTAGGTTGTTTATTTGATATCTTTCTACTTTTATGGTGTAGGCATTTATTGCTATGCAATTCCCTCTTAGAACTACTTTTGTTATATCCCATAGATTTTGGTATGTTGCATTTCCATTCTCATTTGTCTCAAGGAATTTTTAAATCTTTTTAATTTATTCATTTACTCATTGGTTATGCAGGAGCATGTTTTTTAATATCCATGTATTGTACAGTTTCCAATGTTCCTTCTCTGATTGATTTCTAGTTTTATTCTATTGTGGCTAGAAAAGATACTTGATATAATTTTGATTTCTAAAAATTTGTGAAGACTTGTTTTGTGACCTAACATATGGTCTATCTTGGAGAATGTTTCATGTGTTGTTGAGAAGACTGTGTATTCTATAGCATTGCATAGAATGTCTTGTAAATGTCTATTAGGTCCATTTGCTTTAGAGTACAGTTTAACTTAGATGTTTTCTTGTTGATTTTCTGTCTGAATGGTCTGTCCATTGTTGACAATGGGGTGCTGAAGTTCCCTACTATTACCATATTACAATTGATTTGTCTCTTTAGGCCTATTAATATTTGTTTTACAAATTTGGGTGCTCCAGTGTTGGACAAATATATATTTACAAAGTTATATGCTCTTGCTGTATTGATTTCTTTGTCATTATATAATGGCCTTCTTTGTCTTTTTTTTTTTTTAACTTTCCTGACTTAAAGTTTTTTTTTTTTTATCTGATATAAGTATAGTTCTTCCTATTCATTTTTGGTTTCCATTTGCATGGAATATTTTTTTCCATTCCTTTTATAAAGACAGTCTATGCCTGTCTTTATAAATGAAGTGAGTTTCTTGTAGGTAGCATATAGTTGGGTCTTGTGTTTTGTTTGTTTGTTTATTTTTTAGAGATACAGTTGTTTTTTAGAGCTAGGTCTCACCTTGTTGCCCAAGCTGGAGTGCAGTGGCCTGATCATAGCTCACTGCAGCCACAAACTCCTGGACTCAAGCAATCTTCCTACCTCAGCCTCCCAAGTAGCTAGAACTACAGGTGCAAACCACTCTGCCTGGCTAATTTTTTTTTTTTTTTTTTTTAGAAACAGGGTCTTACAAAATTGCCCCGGCTTGTCTAAAAAACCTGGCCTCAAGAAATCCTCCTGCCTTTGCCTCCCAAAATGTTGGGATTACAGGTGTGAGCCACTGTGCTGGCTGCCTCTTGTTTTTGAATTCTTTCAGCCATTCTGTGTTTTTTAGTTGGAGAACTTAATCCATTTACATTCAAGATTATTATTGATATGTTAGATTTTGCTACTGTCATTTTGTTACTTATTTTCTGGTTTTTTAAAGATACTATCTTGCTTTTTTCCTCTCTTACTATTTTCCTTTGTAGTTAAGTGATTTTCTCTAGTAGTATGTTTTGAGTCCATGTTATTTATTTTTAGTGGTATCTATTACAGATTATGCTTTGTGGTTACTATGAGGCTTACAGAAATTGTTAAAACTTTCACTGGTGAAAAACTACAGTGAAATACTGGTAGAAGGGAATGCACTAGTGGATGTAATGCTTCAAGCATTTGAGAGTTTCAAGGGTAACAATAATTATAAGGACATTGGAATCAGATGGCTATTGCTAGGGGCCATTGCTGCATTAGAGTAAGTTATAGCCCTCAAGCTAATATTTTTTTTTTACATTTTAAAATGTTTTAAAAGTAGAAAAATTTGAAATAGAGACCATATGTGGCCCTCAAATCCTAAAATATTTACTCTCTGGCCCTTTACAAGAAGTTTGTTGACTTCTACATTAGAAAAATAGAAGAAAGAGTGAAGGTAATCAATTACCTGTATAAAGTGATTTGTGAAACCTAACGGAGTTATGTGTTCCCTTACAATACATAAAGATTCTCATCTCCTATAGCCTAGGGGGAGAAAAAGCTGAGGATTTTGTCCAAGACTTAAATATAAGATAAGCAGAACTTCAGAAAAGTTTGGTTTCCCAATCCAGGCGCATCTGCTACCCAAGGTTATTTGTGACTGTTACTGAGTGACAAGGAAGTCTAGTAGCTTTAAGTGGGGACCAGATCAGGAAAGGGCTATGCAGCAGGCTGAAGCTGTTGGACAAACAGTTGTGCCACTTGAGCCATACAACTCAGCAAGTACTATTGTACTAGAAATACATGTGGTAGAAAAAGATGCAGTATGGATTGTATGTCAAGATCCGACAAGAGGATCACAATGTAGATCCCTTTAATTCTGGAGCAAAGCCATGCAATCTTCAGTAGGAAATCATGCATCATTTGAAAAATAATTCCTGGTATGTTGCTGGGTCATGGTTGAGAGGGAGCACCTGACTCTTAGACATCAAATTCCTTATCATGAGATTAGAGCTGCCCATCATTAGAAGGGGCATGTCAGACCCACAAAGTCATAAAGCCAGATGGGTGCATTAGCAATCCATCATAAGATGGATGTAGTATACCAAGGATCAGACATGAGGGCACAAATAAACTGTACATGCAGGTGGTCCAGATCTCTGTATTACCATGGTTGTACCAGCAACTCTCTTTCTGTTTATATCTATGGCCACATAGGGGATCTCATATTAATAACTGAGAGAGAAGGGTTAAAAGTCAAGCCCACTTTCTATATGGGTAAGCTTAGTATTAGATGCAAGCTGAAAATGGACTGTGGCTACACAGTATCCTCACACAAAAGTTGCCTTGACAGGTTACAGTAAGAAAAATCTACCTAATGGGCAGTGAGTGATTCAGATGCTATACCTGATCATTGACTTTGAACAAAAAGAGAAGTGTCCCAAGACAAAATAGGTGGACTCAGGGCAATTGTGAACAACTCAGTTTGTTGGTCAGAGACCCAAAAGAAAAAAAGATTGGAAGATGAAGAAAGAGATATCTGGTATAGAGGCATGTGGATTGACATGGGAGTGGACACAAAATGTGAATATCCTTGCTTTGACATATAACATCTAAGAGAGAGTATCTGCCGTAAAATCATCCACTCAGATGCACACAAACATATAGAATGACCAAGTCAGCATATGTCAGTCTGGTGCTGACATTGGCCTTTTCAAGTGTTGGCAGAATGGGCTTATGAAAAGGGTAGACATGTTGGTCGGGATTAAGGCAATGCATGGGTCTCATTCAATAAGGCTCATCTATCTACTATTGTTGTTGAATGTCACACCTGCCTGCTTAAGAGACCAACACTGAGCCCCTGATAGGTTGCTGAGATAGTTATTAATTTATTGCCTCTCAGCTCCAAATTTATCCTTTAATACCTACTGTGCAATAATGGATAGAATTCCTGTAAGCATTTCTCCTTTACAGTGAACACGATGCTAAGCTTTCTCACTAGAGGTCGCTGCAGTGACATTGCAGGAGGAAGAGGCTTCTACTAATTCCAGCTGCTGTGCTATTGGTGAGAGTGGTGCGTTTAAGAACATTCACTGGGTGTTCTGCCCCAGCCACGTGCCAAGAATGCAAGGTCCCTAGGTGACCTTATGGCTCTGGTTCTGCCTGGTGATCACCTTCCCCTGGCCCTCAAAACACTAACATCACATGCTCCTATCTCCCTTTAGCACTGACACCCCTGCTGTCTCTGCCCACCCATGTACCCACTTACCCACCAGATGTGGTTTGCCTGCATCAACGGGTTTGCTTCCTACTTGACCGGTGACTGTGGACTAGCTCTGGCCCAGAGAAGCAAGCATACTTTACTGCTATCCCGTGAGCCGGAACTCCACCTTCTCCAATGAGGTCTGCATGCCAGCCTCAGGAAGGAGGTTCCCTTATAAGTTTGTCCCTCCCTGGGTACTCTCACCCAGCCCTAGGTTACTGTATAGCGTTCTCTTACATCTTATTATCAGTCTTTTATCATAGCTTAATAATTATTTATATTAAACTGCCCCTATTTAAATCACAATTTGGCCCTAGGACCTCTGTCTATAAAACTGAGATACTAAAGACTGCCCAAACAAGCTACCATGTTATTTCTGAGGATCAATTGATATGATGTATGTACAAGCATTTTGTTAAGTGTAATGTGCAATATATATACAAGTTATTTTATTTTTATATTGATAATAATGTTAAATGATTGACTTTGCAAAGTTAATATCTGATTATTGATAAAGTGTTTGGTTATTATCCTACCACCATTCCCGATTGTGAAAAATGGTCTAGTTGTTTGTGGATTATCTCCAAATTATCATTCTTACTCATGCAGAAGAGTTGAAAATGCAAGCTGTGATATGATGAAACATCCCCTTCTCTGTCATAAAATTTTACTTTGAGGAAGAATTCTGACTAAAGTGCCATAAGAACATGATAAAGAGCCGAAGACTAGAAGTGCAAAATCACCCAAGCAAGTGTATAAAGCTTAGAATTCCCAGGCAGTTGATATTTATCACACAGCTGAATGCTAATGCAGCCAGGAAAATAACATCAACTCCAGATGCAGCTGTTAGGAATGTGCTGTGGGACAGGTCATCTGTGCTTTTCATCTGCCAAATGCATCCTTTAAAGGGAGTGCATGGTAAATATTGGTGAGAAAAGGAAGAGGGAGAATTTAAACCCCAATATTAACTTTGTCTTACCTTAAAAATACTCGGACCTGAATAACACCTAAATATATTAACTTAGTATTATTTTTCATTTGGTAAATGGCTTTGAAATATTTTCAAGTATTTGAATCAGTATTATAGACGAATATAAAAATAGTTTCCACAAACTGAGATGTAAATTGTTCTGTTTGAATGTGCAAGTGATTTCAAAATATTTTTAAGTATTCAATTGAAAGGACTAAAAAATAATAGGAACAATCCAAAAGCTCACATGTAAATTCTTCTGTATCAAAGCCACTTCTATCAATTTGAATGGTCAAAATATTATAGGTATTTTTTGTTAGATTATCTTGTTTTTAGGATCTGATCTAACAACTTTCAATGCAGTCCTTTCTGGCAACTGAAAGACAATAACAATGTGAAAATTGAAATGTTTAGTTTTGTTAATATCCTAATTATTAAAAAATTCCTTAAAAGGTTTATTTAGACAAAGTAATGACATTTTCATATTCTAAGAAAGAAGCTCACTGAATGAAAGGAATATAATGGTAAGTGTTACTCTCACAAGTATGTTTGGATCTGAATAAAAATAGCTATTAAGTTTATTGTCTCAAGTTGAATTCTGTAAGAGCAGTTGCTGAGAACGAGTTTGGAAACAAGATGCTTATTAGAGAAAAGGAGAGGAAGAAATTGAACTGTGATGCAGGAAGCTCTGGGATGAGTAATACCCTTCAGAGTATCTCCTGTTGGGCTGTAGTGACTGTGCCTTTATATTCCCACTTCACTCAGTGAGAGATGTGGGTTGTTCTGGGAAGGATGTGACCTCTGACCAGGCAGTTCTATGCAGTGCAGCTGAGGGAGCCCCTGTAGAGGCTGCCAGCTGGAGGTAGCTTGCTGATACTCCCCACAGCCAGGCAGCTAGCCCTTCCTTGGACATGGATCTGGGTGTCACATCTCCATGTCTATCAGAGTCCACATGCTGTGCCACATAGATCTACTTCTCTATGCGTGTGTGGGGAATAGCTCCTAGAAAATTCCAATGGGAATTTCTTTCTAAGAGAAACTTAGAGGATGGAGGTTAGTGAGACGACCTATAGTCTTTGCTACTGCACTTGGACTCTGGACTGCAGTTGCTATTTATCTTCCTCCTCCACTTTCGTTCTAAATAACTGCACCATCAGCTACCACATATGTTAGCCTTAGTGGCTTACTTGGAGGCATGACCCAGATCCTCATCTCTGAGCCCTTTGAGTGTCTGGTCACTATGCCCTTCTCATAATAGCGTGGCCATATTTGTCTCTTTACAGTTATAATTGGCAGGGGACTACCAAGAAGCACTCATGTGGATCACTTGGATTATGCATATATTCCTCTGCACTCATTCCTTGCATACAGTAAGCAGCCTTCCTTCCTCCTCATGATCAGGGTCAGTTTTCCCTGCCAAATCAGTGACTCCTTTTCCTGTGTGAAATTGTAGTTTATAATTCAGTAAGACTCTTGCTGTGTCCCTGGGCAAATCATGCCTACTTTTAGGAAAAAGACATCTAACCATGCGGAGGCCAGAGGTGCAGAAGTGGGGAACACAAAAGCCTCCCAGTGGTCATTGGGAATAACAGTAAGTGGGTGGAAACTTGTCTTTTACTTTGCAAGGAATGTCCCAGTATGAGACTAGAAGAATCCTACAATTTTAAGGGTGAGGCTGGCCCTGCATCTTTGTAGAGGTTACCTCTTTGGAGTTGGTGTATGTTTCCAAGTCTTCTATATGCTGATTCCACCCCTTGTTTTCCAAGTATTCTGCCTACTGGGACAACAATATCACATAAAGATTGTTAATTTAGGGCATAAACAAAATCCTGGAGGGTAGAGTATTATTTCTAAGCTGATGCTTCAGCTATGCCTTTAGCAGACTGTTCCAACACTCTATCAGGCTGGCAGATTCTGGATCATAAGATATGTGATATAGTCAATGGATCCCATGATCAAGGGCCCAGTCCTACACCACCATTGCTGTAAAGAGAGATCCTTGGTCTGCCACTGTGTTATGTGAAATCACACACCAGGGGATCCAACATCTTGTAAACCCTTGAACAATGGTGCTGCCTGAGGCTCTGCAGGCAGCAAAGGCAAACACATACTCAAAATAAGTGTCTATTCCTATCAAAATGAGCCACTGGTTTTTCCAGGCTGGAAGCAGCCCAGTGTAGTCAGCTTGCCACCAAGGGCTTGGTTGTGGTCCTTGAAGACTGATAACATATCAAGACTAGTAATTGTTTTTTTTGTTGCTGTTGTTGCCACCAGGTTGAATAAAACAATCATTGGCTGCAGTAGCAAGATCAGTCTTGGTCAGTGGGAGTCCATGTTGTTCGGCAAATGCATAACCTCCACTTCTGCCACCATAGCTGCATTGTTAGTGTGGCCATCATTCCAACCCTGGGATGGCTGATAACAGGGGTTGGCTGACATCACCTGGCCAGGTAGTTCATTATCTACTTTTCTGTTTAATGCCTCTGTTATGGCTGATGATTTCTATTGAGTGTTAACATGTTCTACAAAGAACTTCTATTCATACTTCATTCTATTCATATTTCATGTATGTCCATCCACACACCTCTACCTCAGACCTTCTTTTTCCCATCTTCCAATCTTTCTCCTTCCTGTACTCTGACCATCAGCCACACTATTTGCCATTGTCCATGAGTTTGCATATACTTTAAACTTAGGGTACTTCTCATTCCACATAAAAAGAATAACCAGGTGAACCGCCTTAAGCTCTGTCCAGTGGGAGGATTTTTCTTTAACCCTGTCTGTCAAGGTCATTATGTGTGATGCTCTAATTTAGCTATTATCTACTTTGCAACTTGCACCCACATACTAAGCCAATCCATAAGTAAACCAATCTTGGGCTTTTCTCTCTTCCTGCAACTGGTAATATAGAATTCTCCCATGTAGCCATAGGATTGACCTGAGGGAATGGTATTAATGTAACAGTGATGTCTAGCATGGGAGTCTGGGCTACCTGCCATGTATCTTTCTGTGGCCACTACTTCTGTTCATGCTCAATCCCGGATGCACCATTGTCATCTAACACTGAATTTTTGCTAGATTTACCGAACTTAAGATTTGGTGAGTTTCACAGGCTCTAACTCATGATGAGTAGTTCTGGCCATATGATCACTTAGTGTCCTATGGACAATCTTTCCATCTCCATGAGGGACCAGCAGCACACTAGAAGAAGTTTTTCAAAAGGAATATAATTTGTTGCTGATGGCATGGCCTTGTTCCAGAACCCCAGGAGCTTGTATTGTGATTCTTCTACTAGATCTTGCCACAATTTTGATACCGTATCTTTTTCCACTATTGATGTTTTCAACATGATAGTGTCTGCCAAATCTTATGGTCTAAGCACCAAAGCCGTTTGCACTGCAGCATGAAACTGCTGCAGAGCCCTTTTATTCTCTGGGTTCTGTCCAAAGCTGGCAGCCTGTCATGCCACAAAATAATTGGTTGGTAGCAGTATTCCAAAGTATGAAGTATGCTGCTTTTAGGACTTGAAGAGACCAGCTTGTCTTTTGCTTTGGAGGGAATGTCCCAGCATGGGTCTAGAAGACTACTAGCATTTGAAGGGTGAGGCTGGCCTTGAATCTCTGTAGAGATTACCTTTTTGGAGTTGGTGTATCTTTCCAAGTCCTCTATGTGCTAGCCATCTCCTGCTTTTTCCCGTAATATCAAAGGGGTCAGTTGGCTTTTACGCCTGGCTTTCAGTTCTGTTACTCTCTCAGCTATTTGTTACTGTTCTGTAGTCATCTAATCCCATAATATTTTTTTTTAAATGAGAAACTCTCACCCCACTCCAAGGTCAGGGTGGGTTTAATCTTTTAACATCTTTATTGAGATTTAATTTACATGCTATATCTAATTCACCAATTGAAAGTCTACATTCAATGTTTTTTAGTATACTCACAGTGTTGTATAGCTATTGCTACGATCTAACTTTATAGTGTTTTTGTTCCCCCTAAAAGAAACTCATACTTGTTAGCAGTCATCCCAACCCTCCATGCTCTCTACCCTAAGAAACCATTCGTTAACTTTCTATCTCTATAAATTTGCCTGTTCTGGACATTTGATATGAATGGACTGACTTTTTTCATTTAGAGTGTATTTTTAAGGTTTATTCATGTGGTACCATGTTTCAGCACTTCATATCTTTTTATTCCCAAGTAATATTCAATTGTGTGGACACAGCACATTTTGTTTATCCATTCATCAGGTGATGGATATTTAGGTTGATTCACTTTGGATTATTATGAATAATGCTGCAATGAACATTTCTATACAAGTTTTTCTGCAGAAATATGTTTTCATTTCTTAGATATATACCTAAGAGTGGAATTACAGGATCATATGGTAACTCCAGGACTAACTTTTTGAGGAGCTGTTTTACATTTTATATTTCCACCAACAAAATATGAGGGTTCCAGTTTTTTCACATCCCTTTGAATACTTGGCTATTGTCTGTCTTTTCATTATGGACATCCTACTGTGTGTGAACTGGTATCTTATTGTGGTTTTGATTTGCATTTCCCTAATGACTAATGATGTTGAATATATTTTCATGTGCTCCATTATTTTTTTTATCTAATATTTTCTCCATAGGTATCACACATCTAGTATATTACACCTACTAGGGCATTCCTTTCCGCTGGTATAACCTCCTAATTCACCACTAGGGACAGTTTTAACAATTTGTAACAGCCCACCTTACACCAAAATCTCACCTTACATCAAAAGCTCACCATGCTCCACTTATCATCAGGAGTCCTCCTCATACCCAGTAGGGTGGTGAGTTATTTAGCTCCAAAACATCATCTTATTGCCTGCTTTCTCAGATCAGTCTTGGTATCAACTGTTGCTGCTGTTGCTGATTGAATTTTACAGAAACAGATGTAGACAGAGTTTGAGATACATGATATTCATTAGGAATCAATATCTGTTAAAGAGGGCAGGAAGGAGGATCAGTCAGAGGAAGAAGTCAAACTGATTTGCAGATCTGATAGTCTTGTCCAACCTAGTGGGGAGTTTCGGAGCAATATTTGCTCATCATAGTGTCCTGATTTGTGTCAAAATGGTCAGGTCTTTATGCTCCCCCTGACTCAGCTACCAGATGTAGGCTGCCCTAAGAAAGATGTGACTTCGGGTAAGGCTATTTTCTGCAGCTGAGTCAAAACTGGAAGGAGCTGACAGCCAGAGTCTGCCTGCTGACTTCCTTCCCAAAAG
Source organism: Lepilemur ruficaudatus (assembly GCA_963574885.1). Taxonomy (NCBI): domain Eukaryota; kingdom Metazoa; phylum Chordata; class Mammalia; order Primates; family Lepilemuridae; genus Lepilemur; species Lepilemur ruficaudatus. The sequence continues at coordinate 32,619 of CAUYRT010065844.1, forward strand.
CTAGGCATCAAATCTTTCCTTTCAGATGTTCTGGATGTCACATTAGCATGTCTAGCACATATGTTATATTTTGATGCAACTTAGAGGCCTTCCTGGTAGTTGTTATATTTTATTAAGTAGCTGGTGGTCATGTTGAATAATCTCTAAACATTCAATAGCTAAGGGATGAATATGAAGTGTTGATAGATAACATGTGCAGGGGTTAATGTACTCTTTTTGGTTATATTCTTGTTTGCATATATTTATATTTTTGTTGCCTGTTTATCATTCTGCAGAAATAGAAGTACAAACTTGTTTCTTCTGATGAAACACATAAAATTGCATAGTCTCAGAGGTTCACTTGGCCTTGAATTAAAAAAAAAAAAGCTATCTTTATCTATCTATCCACCTAGCCATCTTCCCTCTCTCCTTCCTTCCTTTTTTTCTTTCCTGTTGTTTTATTATTGCTTAACACTTTTCTTAAATTTATATATTGCTTAAAATGATTTTCTCTCATTTGAAAACTCTTGTCTGTGACAGTCAATTAATTTGATGCCAGAGAAGTTCATTGTAAAATAAAAGGTAAAATTTCACCCAGAGTGCCACCTTCTTTGAGGAGGAACCACAGACATATTTCTTAGATTTTTCTAGCCTTTTTTAAAATTTGACCTTTTGATATTAGGACATGATTCTTTCAATATTCAATTCTTATGCTGCAAATGCACTAAATTTTCATGTCTTGGACGTTCCCTCTTTGGTGTAGAATTAACTGAAATAAAATGTAATACAATATGCACTTTAAAGAACCTAAATCAATTTAAGCATTTTTACTACAGGAAAATAAATTTATTTATGAAAGGCAAATCATATTGGAATTCCTACCTTAAGTGGCAGGTACACTATCCATTTAGACTTAATACAAAGTAGTTTTCAAATATGCTTGTGTAGAAGTGAATAACAAGAACAAATCATTTTAATACACATTTATATGTTGCTTACTAGGCAATGGCTTTCTCATACAACATGTATTTGATTTTTTCTCAATAAGTAGACATTTCATTTCATTTCATTTGCTCTAATAGCTTCAGTATTTAATAGCTTGTATATTTGTTTAGCAAAAGAGGGTCCAGTAACTGTCTCTTATTCTAAGTAGTTTACACCAGTCTATGTTTTCAGTGCTTTTACTTTGATGTTTGTGCATATTGTCTGAAAGTTTTGAATTCCAGTGAATTGAAATGAAAGGAAAAGGAAAGAGAATTTTTCATATCAAAAAGAATGGATAAGTGCTTACCTAACAATTGAAGTGCTCTTTCTCTCTTTCTCTCTTTGTATGTGTGTGTGTGAGAGAGAAAGAGAGAACATAGGCTTTTATGCCACATCAGGATATCTGGGAGTCTATTTGAATAGAATATGTAGAATTTATCTGAGTGAATAAGAGAGAGACTGGAAATGGGTCAATAGGTCCATCTTGGATATGGGAATAACAAGATTATGTTTGACCCTAAAAGGCTGGAACAAAATTGTTGCCAATGGAAAAAAATGGTAAAATTTCTTCTGTGGGAACACAGCTGTGGATACTGTACAACTACTAATTTTGGAACACACTTCCTTGAAAAGACTTTTCAATCCTGGCAAAACCTTGAAGAGAGGCAACCCTTGTAAAGTGAAATTTTATATAATTTCCTATTCTTTCTTCCAGTTCCAAGTTGAGATTAAAAGGTTGGACACAGCTTAGATTGAAATAACTCCTCTCTTAAGAAGTATTGGGATAAATTGGACCTATTTCACTTAGCATAATGTCCTTTAGATTCATCCATGTTGTGTTGTTGCAAATGACAGGATTTCCTTCTTTTTCAAAGCCAAATAGTATTCCATTGTTTATATCTACCACATTTCTTTATCCATAAATCTGTTGATGGATTGGATCATACGGTAGTTCTATTGTTAATTTTTTCAGGAAACTTTATACTGCTTTCCATAATTTCGGTACCAATTTACATTTCCACCAACAATGTACAAGGATTCCCTTTTCTCTACACCCTTATCAACACTTGCTATCTCCTGCCTTTTTGATAGCCATCCTAACAGGTATAAGATGATATCTCACTGTGGTTTTGATTTGCATTTCAAATCAAAATCAGTGAAGTTGAGCACCTTTTCATGATTAGTGAAGTTGAGCACCTTTTCATATACTTTTTGTCCATTCATATGTTTTCTTTTGGGAAATGTCTATTCAGGTCCTTTGCCCAGGACAAAGGACCTGATTAGTGAAGCTGAGCACCTTTTCATATACCTTTTGGCCATATGTTTTCTTTTGGGAAATGTCTATTTAGGTCCTTTGCCCTTTTTTTAATCATTTTTTTTTTTGCTATTAAGTTTACATGAGCTCCTATATATTTTAGTTAATAAAACCTTATTAGATACATAGTTTTCAGCTGGGCATGGTGGCAAGCACCTCTAGTGTCAGCTACTCTGAAGGCTGAGAGAGGAGGATCACATGAGCCCAAGAGTTCAAGGCTGCAGTGAGCTATGATTGGGCCACTGCACACCAGTCTGTACAATAGAGTGAGACCCTATATCTAAAAATAAAAGAAAAGAAAAGATACATAGTTTGCAAATATTGTCTTCCATTGTATAGGTTTTCTTTTTACTCTATTGATTGTTTCTTTTTTTGTACTGAAGGTTTTTAGTTTGGTGCAATCTCATTTGTCACTTTTGCTTTTGTCACCTGTGCTTTTGATATTATATGCAAAAAATCATTGTCAAGATCACTGTTAAAAAGACTTTTTTCCTATGTTTTCTTATAAGAGTTTTATGGTTTCAAATCTTACATTTAAGTAATTCATTTTGAGTTGATTTTTATGTATAATATAAGGGTCCAATTTCATTCTTCTGCTTGTGGGTATCCAGTTTTCCCAACATCATTTATTGAAGAAATTGTCCTTTCTCCATTGTGATTTATTGGCATGTTTGTCAAAGATCAGTTGACTGTAGATGCATGGATTTGTCTCTGGGCTCTTTATTCTGTTTCATTGTATATGTGTCTGTTTTTATGCCAGTGACATACTCTTTCGATTATTGTAGCTTTGTATTATATTTTGAAATCAGTAAGTGTGATACTCCCAGCTTGGTTCTTCTTACTCAAGGTTGCTTTGGCTTATTTGGAATCCTTTGTGGTTTCATATGAATTTTAGGATTAATTTTTCTGTTTTTATGAAGAATACCAAAGGGATTTTGATAGTGATTTTATTAAATCTATAGATTGCTTTAGGTACTATGGACATTTTAACAATATTAATTCTTTCAACCTTTGAACACAGGATATCTTTTCATTTATTTGTGTTTTCTTTAATTTCTTTCATCAGTGTTTTATAATTTTCAGTGTACTAGTCTTTCCTCTCTTTGGGTAAGTTGATTTCTAAGTAATTTTTTTTGTGTGTTACTATTGTGAATGGGATTGTTATCTTGATTTCCTTTTTGGATAGTTCACTCTGCATGGAAATGTGATTGATTTTTGTATGTTGATTTTTTATCCTGCAGCTCTATTGAATTCACTTATTAGTTCTAAAAGTTTTTTGGTAGGGTCTTCAGGGCTTTCTACTTATGCGATCATATCTAGAGAAAGATATAATTTTACTTATTCCTTTCCAATTTGGGTGGTTTTTATTTATTTTTTTCTTGTCTAATTGCTCTGGCTTGGACTTCTAGTACTATGTTGAAAAGAAGTAGCAAGAGTGGGCATGCTCGCCTTGTACTAGATCTTAGAAGGAAAGCTTTCAGTTTTTTCCTGTTGATTATGATGTTAGCAGTGTTTTTTTTATAGTAAATGGCATTTGTTAAGTTGAGGTAAATTCCTTTTATGCCTATTTTATTGAGAGTGTTAATTATGAATAGATGTTAAACTTTACTAAATGCTTTTTCTGTGTTTATTGAGATGATCATGTGGTTTTTTTTCTTTAATTTTGTTAATGTGTTGTACCACATTGATTGGTTTGTGTATATTAAACCATCCCTACATTCTGGGGATAAATTATACTTGGTCATTGTGTATGATCCTTTTAATAGCCTGTTGAAATCAATTTGCTAGTATTTCACTGAGGATTTTTTTTTTTTTTGAGACAGAGTCTCACTGTGTTGCCCAGGCTAGAGTGCCGTG
>CAUYRT010065848.1:0-25569 GCA_963574885.1 Lepilemur ruficaudatus
GTGGTCCCAGCTACTGGGGAAGCTGAGGCAGGAGGATTGCTTGAGCCCAGGAGTTTGAGGTTGCTGTGAGCTAGGCTGATGCCATGGCACTCTAGCCCAGGCAACAGAGTGAGACTCTGTCTCAAAAAAAAAAAAAAAAAAAAAAAAGAGACACAATGACTAACAATAATGTGGCATCCTGGATTATATCTTGGAACGTTAGGTAAAAATGAAAAAAATCTGAATAAATATGGACTTCAGGTAATAATAATGTATCCGGGCTGGGCGAGGTGGCTCACGCCTATAATCCTAGCACTCTGGGAGGCCAAGGCGGGAGGATTGCTCAAGGTCAGGAGTTCGAAAACAGCCTGAGCAAGAGTGAGACCCTGTCTCTACTAAAAACAGAAAAAGAAATTAATTGGCCAACAAAAATATATAGAAAAAATTAGCTAGGCAAGGTGGCACATGCCTGTAGGCCCAGCTACTCGGGAGGCTAAGGCAGGAGGATCACTTGAACCAGGAGTGTGAGGTTACTGTGAACTAGGCTGATGCCACGGCATTGTAGCCTGGGCAACAGAGTGACACTCTGTCTCAAAAAAAAATAAAAAATAAAAAATAATGTATCCGTATCGGTTCATTAGTTGTAATGAATGTTCCATAGTATAATGTAAGGTGTTAACAATAGAGGAAACTGGGTGCATGGTATACAAGTACCCTTTGTACTATCTTTGCAACTTCTCTGTTAAAACTATTCTAAAATTAAGAGTTTACTAAAAAAAAAAAAAAAAAGGTAGATCACACTCTTATAGAAGTAGACCCAAATAGATTTGTTTTACCATAGCAATACTTACAAGTAAGCATCTTTCATGTACACAATTATCGATATCTAAGAAACAGACTGGTCCATTAATAAGACCCAAATTTTGTTCAAAATCTACAAAATTAAAGATTACTGAGATAGATGGAAAATGCACATTTCTTCACTTTAAGCAAAGATTTGGGACCTGAAAACAATAAAGCGGACAATTAAAGCAGGACAATGGGCCGGGCGTGGTGGCTCACGCCTATAATCCTAGCACTCTGGGAGGCCAAGGCGGGAGGATCGCTCAAGGTCAGGAGTTCAAGACCAGCCTGAGCAAGAGCGAGACCCCGTCTCTACTAAAAATAGGAAGAAATTAATTGGCCAACTAAAAATATATAGAAAAAATTAGCCGGGCATGCTAGTGCATGCCTGTAGTCCCAGCTACTCAGGAGGCTGAGGCAGAAGGATTGCTTGAGCCCAGGAGTTTGAGGCTGCCGTGAGCTAGGCTGACACCATGGCACTCTAGCCAGGGCAACAGAGTGAGACTCTGTCTCAAAAAAATAAAAAATAAAAAATTAAAGCAGGAGGATGGACTAGCACCCATGCTTCTTCAGAGAAAGCAAACTCCTCTGTCTACCTTTCAAGACCTAAGGGAAGAAAACCCAAACCAGCAAGCAACAACAACAAAAAAACTGTATTCTTTTTCCATCTGAAATCAAGCCAAAAGGACTTCCCACAAATTGCCCATTATGGATAAGTCTTCATGGCACAGTAACCTCCTAAGGCATATGGACAAATGCAGTTTATGAGCTACATCTTCGAACAGGACAAAGTTATGCTCACTCTTAGCAAACAATTTTTGGGAGCAATAAACCCTCACTGTTGTTCCTGTTGACACACAGGTTTTAATGGATTTTAATGGATTAGTTTTAGCTGCAAAGTGTTTTATGATTAGGAATGGTTCAAGGGTAGGTAGACAATGCCATCTTCCATTTGAGGGACATACATTAGAGCTACCTCAGCCATTTTCATCAATGCTAGTCTCAATATCAGTAACTCCAAAACTATCATCAACTGAGCTCTCTAGTAGGCAGCCAAAAGAAATGTATCATCTCAACTGACTTCTGAACAGAGAATTCTTCTATATTATTCACAAAACTCTTTATAAGTACAGTAATTTGCACACCCACAAAAACACTTTTCTTCCCAGACATTTGCTTACAGTCTGATTTAATGAATCCCTATGATGCGGCCAGTACAGGGCTTAGCCCTTGGTCCTGATGTTGTTGAGGGAAACATGAGACAACAGTAGTAGCACCTGGCCAATCTGCTCAGGTCCCTTTCTCTAACTTCCTCTTGGTTTTTTTCCACTTTCATATTTTTTCTTTCTGGTCAGCAAGTAGTATTTATGGGCAATGCTTTACTTTGCTGATGGTACTCAGGAATAAAGATTGCTAAAAACAAAATGCCACATAAGATGACATAGCTCATGCTTCCACATTTACCAGTTCAAATGCAGACCTGCAGTGTAATGAAGGATTTCGAATCTGCTTCCGGGGTGAGAGCCATCTGCAAGATGAACTGCAATTTCTGGGATACCCTGACGGTTCATGCAGATGATGGTACACAATAAAAATTATCTTTGGAGCAAAAAAACTCATCAGTATTAAATTAACTGCCAAATTGAACATTAAATTAAACTTAATTTCAAGAAGTGCTATGGCATACCTGCTGTGTGTGTTTCTATACATGACCCCAGAGGGCCCAGAGTGTGGCACTGTGTGGTAATAGGATCGAGCAACTCTATGCCTCAAAAGTTGAGTGAACTTTCAGGCTCGCTCCATGCACTTCCAACAATACCTCTTTATTTTAACCCAGTATAATCCCGAAAAAACAATATTAACAACCCTCTTCAAGAACAAGCAGTCTATTTACAAGTCACGTGAAAGGTCAGTCATCCCGAAGAACCAAGACAGGGTGCTGTCCATTCTCACCGTCAGGGCTCCTTCATATCATTCTCAGTCAAGTCAACAAAATTTAAGTGCTAACTAGGTGTGTATAAAAGCCCCAAGTTCTAACTTTTCTGGGTAACAAAATTAAGAGCATCTTCTTTTTTTTTTTTGAGACAGAGTCTCACTCTCTTGCCCAGGTTAGAGTGCTGTGGTGTCAGCCTAGCTCACAGCAACCTCAAACTCCTGGGCTCAAGCGATCCTCCTGCCTCAGCCTCCCCAGCAGCTGGTACTACAGGCATGCGCCACCATGCCCAGCTAATTTTTTATATATACTTTTCAGTTGGCCAATTAATTTGTTTCTATTTTTAGTAGAGACGGGGTCTCGCTCTTGCTCAGGCTGGTCTTGAACTCTTGACCTTGAACGATCCTCCTGCCTGGCCTCCCAGAGTGCTAAGATTACAGGCGTGAGCCACCATGCCCACCCCGAGCATCTTCTTAATAAGCAATACATTTTATAACCTACTTCCTAGGTCAAGATAGTTTAGACTGACCTTGAAAACACCCAATTTTGTCTACTTATTCAGAGAAAATAAAAAATTCCACTCTAGTAAAATAGGCATTTCCAAAGGGAAGAATCATTGAAACTTCTTTAGGTGGAATGTTCTGGTGAGTTTCTGTATTTACATTAAAAAATCTTAGAATAATGACCTACAAAGCTACTATCGGAAACATAAATTTAAATAAATTTCAGGGTTAACAGAAATTCTTACGTGTTCCTTTAAAATTTTTCAAAATCATCTTGCATATCTGGCTTTTCAACACATAAGGCTGGAACTAAAATGGTATTCAGGAAGCAGTAAAATGGCAAATTGCCAAACAGACTTTCCTGGCATTCAGATAAATTCAGGTTCAGGTCCCAATCCCTTATAAGAAGCTGGCATCTCTTACAACCTTGTCAGCTCAAGGTCACACTAATGAAGAGGCTGTTCCCTGACCAAGAAGTGTTAATCTGAACCATGTACCACTTTTGCCAACATAGAACCCAGCAGCTACTGAATACAGACCAATGGTTCTACCTTCCTCCTCCTCGTCGTCATCGCTGGACTCACTGACATGCACGCTGACGGCAGTGTTTGGAGAGTCTGTCCATTCAAAATACACCCCAAACCCAATGTCATAATTGTCTGTAGCAAATTCCCAAAAGAGATATGATCCTTCTTCGTGGGTGGGTACTCGAACAGTGACCACTTCTCCTCGGCCCACTGTAATCACGGAATCTGCATCCTGCCGAATCTTCTCTTTAAAGTCTTTGATCTGGGGTCTTGTCCACATGGATGGAGCTGCTATTACTGGAAGAGATTCTAAAGGCAACAGGAATTACAAAGGCTAAATTGAAAGAGTCTTCATCCTGTAGGCAGCAATATTTACATAGGACCAGCTGCAATCAGGCACCAAGTACAATATGGTCTAGCTTACTTGGATCAGGGAGTTGGAGGAATATAAAAGCCTCCCTATGAGTTTCTCCAGATTACTGCATTTAACAATGCCACGGGTACTCACAGGTCATCACACTACTTCAAGTAACAAATGCAATCCTCAATCTTTGAAGTGATTTTTTCAATACTCTAATTATAAATAGGAAATTTAAGAGTGACTTTGGAAACTCCCTGACTGGAGCTATGGAAACATTCTGGCAAAGAGGAGAGATCTGGACCTAAGAATAAATTACTCTTTTGGATATGAACAAAGAAAACTGGGCTTTCACTTCAGCTTAGCTGTTGGAAAAAAGTCTTGATCTCTGAGAATCCCACATTTCTAGGAGCTATCCTAAATGTGCTCAAAGAAACAGAAAAATGTGGACAGGATTAGAACCACCAGGGACTGAGAAAAAGGGTAAAGTCTTGTTACTGAGCAGTATCTATGTGCACTGAACTATCCAATTCTTCCAGAGTTAATTACAGAGACTTTTACCAAAGATTTTCTCTCATTTAAAAATCCCTTGAAGGATTGGTTTGGGGTCAGTAAACCAAGGGATTTCAAGGTCTTTTCTGAAGCCATTTTCTGTTACTTGTTCTAAAAAGATGAGGAAGGCCAGGTGTGGTGGCTCACACATGTAATCTTAGCACTCTGGGAGGCTGAGACAGGAGGATTCATTGAGCTCAGGAGTTTGAAACCAGCGTGAGCAAGAACAAAACCCCATCTCCCATGTCTACTAAAAACAGAAAAATTAGCTGGGTGTCATGGTGCACAACTGTAGTCCCAGCAACTCTGGCAGCTGGGGCAGGAAGATGGCTTGAGCCCAGGAGTTTGAGGTTGCAGTGAGCTATGAGGATGCCACTGTACTTCAGGTGGGGTGATGAAGCAAGACTCTGCCTCAAAAATAAAAAGATAAGGAAGATCTTTGAAATCAAATTTCTTATGATCCACATCCCTGACCACTGTCACTGAAATGCTCTTTTCTTCCTCCTTAGTTAACACCTACTCCTGCCTCAGATCTCTCCACTTGATTGTCCCTTCCTCAGGAAAGCCTCAGGTGACCTCTCTGACTAGGTCACATCCCCTGTAACACAATACATGTTCTCAAACTGTAGTGTATCTCTCTCTACCGTGGTACTTACTACAGCTATTATTTACGTTTTCTGTGTTTATTGTGCCTCCCCACTGTACCTCTGCACTCAGAAAACCTTCACCCAATTGTTGAATGAATGAATGAGCTGCCCATGGAAAGCTAGTAGAGCTTTGAAAAGTCAAAGCTATCTTCCAGGCAACATGGTCCTTTAGTCTCAAAAAATATAGTAATATATGGTAGCCAGCCGCCAAGATGGCCCCAGTGACCCTCACTTTCAGGTCTTTCTGTACTTGGGAGGTTCAACACCCACAATATATCAGGGTTGGTATGTGTAACCAACAGAATAGGGCGGAAGTGCTACTGTATTACTACCTAAGTCAGGCTTTGGCTTTGGCATAAAAGGCACTGCCACTTCTGCCTTATTCTCTTTTGGATCATGTGCTTAGAGGGAAGCCAGCCACTGTGTGTTGAGAACATTCCAGTAACCCTATGGAGACGTTTCATGGGGCAAGGAACTGAGGCCTCCTGCCAATGGCCAGCATCAACTTGCCAGCCATGTGAAGGAACCATTTTGGCAGCAGATCATCTAGTCCCAGTCAAGCCCGCACATGACTACAGCCCCAGCCAACATTTTTTTTTTGAGACAGAGTCTCACTCTGTTGCCCGGGCTTGAGTGCCATGGCATCAGCCTGGCTCACAGCAACCTCAAACTCCTGGGCTCAAGCGATCCTTCTGCCTCAGCCTCCCCAGTAGCTGGGGCTACAGGCATGCACCACCATGCCCGGCTAATTTTTTCTATATACTTTTAGTTGACCAATTAATTACTTTCTACTTTTAGTGTAGACGGGGTCTCGCTCTTGCTCAGGCTGGTTTCGAACTCCTGACCTTGAGCGATCCGCCTGCCTCGGCCTCCCAGAGTGCTAGGATTACAGGCGTGAGCCACCACGCCCGGCCCCCAGCCAACATTTTGACTGCAACCTCATGAGAGACTTTAAGCCAGAACCACCCAGCTAAACTGCTCCTGAAATCCTGACCCACAAAACTGTGTGAGATAAGAAATGTTTTTTGTTAGTTTAAGCTGTTAAATTTGGATGTAATTTGTTACATAGCAATAGATAACCAATATACATAAGACAAACGACACCTTTGTCTTAAAAGTGTCCAAAAGACATCTGATTTGATCTTCTATACTATTCTAAGGGTCTCCAGAAGCATCAGATTCTGACTAAAAAAAGTAAAAAGGTGTTTAACTCTCATAAATATGTAATCTCTCTCAAAAGCTAGTTAACTTGACCTTGTGAATTTGCCTTTAATGGAGTCTGAACTATGACACCTGGAAGAACACATATGCCAAACCATACCTTTTGGTCCATTCTCCAGGGCTTCTTCTGCAGCTTCTGGTTCAAGTTCTTTTTCGGAGTTGTCAGTGTGGGTTTTGGCCTGTCCGTTAACTGACATCATATCACTTGGCGTAGTTGCATGAACTTTTGATGACGTAGGCAAAGAAGCCCCAGCCCCTACTACTTCCTGTTGTTTCTGTAATGCTGCCTATAAGTCGAGAAAAAGTGAAGATACATTGACAAGGAGGCTAATAAATGGGACATTTGCCCTGGAGTGCATTCTGACCACATGCTTTTTGCCCTACCAAAGTACTCTGCCCCAAGAAAGCATTAATAAACTTTTTTTTTTTTTTTTGAGACAGAATCTCACTCTTTCACCCCAGCTAGAGTGCAGTGGTGTCATCATAGCTCACAGCAATCTCAAACTCCTGGGCTCAAGTGATCCTCTCACCTCAGTCTCCCGAGTACCTGGGACCACCCAGTTCCCAGGTGTGCACCACCACACCTGGCTAATTTTTTCTATTTTTGTAGAGACGAGTCTCACTCATACTCAGACTGGTCTAGAACCCCTGGTCTCAAGTGATCCTCCCACCTTGGCCTCCTGGAGTGCTAGGATTAGAGGCATTAGCCACCGCACCTGGACACTAATAAACTTTTACAAGTTTTTATCTTATCTATAATGAATAGCACAATATCAAACTGATAGCTAAAAATGATAAAAATTAATGTGCATAAGAAACTGTAACTGATGATCACATTTTTGTGATCTGAGAATCACTAGAAAAATTAAGCAGCAAAAGTTAAAGTAGACAGAAATAATCAACCCAAAATAAAACTATTAAAGGCAAAAATTAGGCCAAGCATGGTGGTGCACATCTGTAGTCCCAGCTACTCGGGAGGCTGAGGTGAGAGGATCACTGGAGCTATGATGACACCACTGCATTCTAGCCTTGGTGACAGAGCAAGACCTTACCTCAAAAAGAAAAAAGGCAGGCCGGGCGCAGTGGCTCACGCCTATAATCCTAGCACTCTGGGAGGCCGAGGTGGGAGGATCACTCAAGGTCAGGAGTTCGAAACCAGCCTCAGCAAGAGTGAGACCCCGTCTCTACTAAAAATAGAAACAAATTAATTGGCCAACTAAAAATATACAGAAAAAATTACCCGGGCATGCTGGCACATGCCTGTAGTCCCAGCTGCTCTGGAGGCTGAGGCAGAAGGATTGCTTGAGCCCAGGAGTTTGAGGTTGCTGTGAGCTACGCTGATGCCAGGGCACTCTAGCCTGGGCAGCAGAGTGAGACTCTGTCTAAAAAAAAAAAAAAAAAAAAAACAAAACCAAAAAAACCTGAACATCGTAATATGTGTTCTTAAAATTGCTAAAAGAAATCTTCTTGATAAAATTCAAATTAGAAAAATTAAACTTGGTGGAAGCAAATGGTCACACAAGAAAATTCACAAAGGCTGAAGCCATAATTGGTAAAATCTGATATGGACTCTCAAATATGGACAATTATTTTAATATGGACAAAAATAATAAATTAAATAATCACAAAAACGTATGACAACTAAATGAAAATTGTTAATGTTATAAAAATACTGACTTAAGAATTAAATAGGCTTATGAAATGGAGTTTGAGGTAAAAATATTTTCTCAATGAAAATTTGTCACTACTTACGTAATTATGATTAAAATGTGTACCCATTAATATGAAGTCAAAATGTCCTCTGAGTCAAAAATGAGAGTAAAAACATCTTAAACCCAAGGTACAACTACTTTGAGACATTCCCCTTCTAAAGCAAGATAGATACTACTTGAAATATTTAACTATTACTTAAGTAACTTTTGGGAGAATTATAACATACATATAGGAAATACACAAATCATAAACTATACAATTTGATCAATTTTCATAAATCAAACATATCCCATAGAACCAGATCAAGACATTATCTGCATCCCAGAATCCTCCTTTGTACACCTTTCTGGACACCTACCCCAAGGGTTACAACCATTCTTACAACTCATTCCCTCATTGCAAAAAAAAAAAGGGGGGGGGGTTTACAACCATTCTGCCTGTAACACTACAGATTTGCTTTGCCTATTTCTATCTAAACTTTATATAAAGGGATTAAATGGTATATGCTCTTTTTTATGTTTGGCTTCTTTCACTTAACATTGTTTTTGTAAGGTTCATCTATAGGGTCATAACTAATTATATTTTGTTGTTTGCATTTATTATAGGATATTCCATTGTGAAAATATAAAACTGATTTATCCATTCTACTGTTGACAAGCATTTGGGCATGTAAGTAATGTTATAAACTAAAACACCAAGTCACAAACATAAGCATATGTTCACTGCAGTAATAAGTAAGTAAAAAAGCCTTTATAATCATGGTTTAGGAATAATGACATATTTTGGCATATCTCTACACACATTTCATTTACAAGCCAATTACTTAAATGAACAGCAACACCTTTTTCTGCTGCTAGTATACGATAGTCATACACCTAAGATTTTAAAATATCTTCTCCAAGGCCTAGATTTTCAGTAATTTCTGTATTACTTTTCTAGAAAGAATACCAGCTTCCAGAAAAAGTGCATACAACCAAAACAAGTCAGCACGCTCAGAACATTCACTGCACGACAGGAAAGCAAAAAAGCATTCTTGCTGATGATCAGTAAGCCCAGCTCAAACAGGTCCTCTCCACTAAGCCTTTCTTGAAAGGCTCTAGCAGAATGAACTCCCTTCTCTGAGATCCCACTGCCCAGGAATCTACTGTATTGCATACAACAGACTACAATTACTTATTTACATACTGTTTTCTATACGTTATTTTTTTTAATTTTATTTTTTTGGTTGTGTTTTTTTATTTCAGCATATTATGGGGGTACAAATGTTAAGGTTACGTACTCTTTTCTATACTTTAGAAAAGTTTTTTCTTTTTCAGACAGAGTCTCACTCTGGCTAGAGTGCCGTGCTGTCAGCCTAGCTCACAGCAACCTCAGACTCCTGGGCTTAAGCAATCTTCCTGCCTCAGCCTCCTGAGTAGCTAGGACTGCAGGCATGCGCCACCATGCCCGGCTAATTTTTTCTATATATTTTTAGTTGGCCAATTAATTTCTTTCTATTTTTAGTAGAGATAGGGTCTCTCTCTTGCTCAGGCTGGTCTTAAACTCCTGAGCTCAAACGATCCACTCGCCTCCACCTCCCAGAATGCTAGGATTATAGGCATGAGTTATTGCGCCCGGCCTAGAAAAGTTTTTAAAATGCACAGAAAGGTATGGGAACAACGCAGCAAATATCCACCCATGTAACCACATCTGAAAATTAACAAGTATTCCCATTTTGTCATTTTGCTCAGTATTTATATAAAAACTAATATTTTACAGGGGTGAAGTTCCCTTTGTTCCTTCCCCATTCCCTTTCCTTCTCTCTTCCCGGAGGCAACTAATCAATTCAATAAACTGACTTTGATCATTCTAATCTCAATTATGGCTTTCCAATTCCATTTCAAAGAATCATAGTTTTGCCCTACCTGACTTTCTTCTCATTAAGTGACAGCAACCTATAAACAGGACACTGTGTATGGGCTATCCTATTAAAAAATTATAGGATTTTAATCTTGCCTATTAAAAAAGCAGAAAAATGGAAATGATATGCTAAAGTAGAAACAGGCTTTCAAGGACAGAGAATAAATCCCTCAAAAACACCACTTATTATCTTGAATAAACTCTAGTTTGGCATCTTTTCCTTCTCTTGGATTACACAAAACCTGTAGTGCTTTTTAACTTCTCACTAATGCCAAAAACTCAGGGCAAAAGGTATTTTAGGTAAGGATATATACTTTCAAGGAATTCAAAGAGTTTGGCAAAAATAATAGATTACTTCATGTAACAAGAAATGCTGAGTAACTATAGTGTAACACTTTTCTTCACTCAGATTTTTTGACAGGTGTTAACTGCTTTATAAGTGAAAATTAAGTTAAACTCGAATAGGTCACATTCAAGGAGGCATTTTATACCTCCACAAGATATAAAAAGTGAATGTAAAATCAGTATCTTCCATTTGTACAAAACACTTTCACAGGGTATGTTCTCATTTTATTCCTCTGACAGTCCTGTGATGTTAACAGGACAGGTACCTTGATTTTATATCCTATTCTTACATACTGGGAGAAAAGCTAGAAAAGTCGGAGCAGTAATAGCTTATCTGAGATCAAACAAGACAATGGCAAAGCCAAGATAGAATCCAAGTCTTATCAGACTCCCAGTCCCATGTTCTTTCACCTAAACCACCTTCTCCTATGTGGAAGCAAAATATCTGGGGGTAGGGAATTGGAGGAGGACTACCAGTGTGCCGTCATGAGCACTGCCCAGGTATGGTGCCTAACACAAAAGTTAAAAGGGGCTCAATCTAGCTCTGCAGAACTAGCCCATGGCCTTAGGGGAGGGGAGTCCTCCCATCAGAAGCTGTCTGGGCCTTTGACAGTACACTGCCTGAAGGATGTCCTTGAACTAAGGCTAGTTACCCAGATCCTCATGGTTCCAGGACCACTATTAGGGTCTATGCCAGACTTACTGTAAAGACAGTTGGCCCATTTGACTCGCAAAGACCTTTATGACAATATAACGTCATCTGTTGCTTCAATATCATGTATTTTCTCTCATAACTGCTAGTGCCATTCTAAAGTTTGCCTAAAAGATCACCTAAAAGTTACTTTATACCTTAGAGGCTACCTAATGCAAAATTCATTGGCAGATGTTAAAAAAACCTGGGTTCCAATGAAACTAAAAACCCTCTCTAAGGCTGAATTCTGAGGTTGTCTATCGTACCTGTTGCTGTGCAAGCTGGACTTGATACAACTGCTGCATATACTGCTGATAGTGTTGCTCCTGCAACTGGCGGATGAGAATTTGCTGCTGTTCGTAGTTCCCTGGATACTGTTGGGCTGCATACTGTTGGAACTGCACTGCAGTCTGGGAGTTTAAAGCTGCCATTATCTGCTGCCTAAAAACATTAAAAATATATGTACTAGTCTGACTATAGGAGATTGTTCATGACAAAATACAGTGTCCTTATTACTTATTTTTATAGTTTGTAATTCTTAAAAATGACTAAGCTAATAATGTATACCAATCAGCATGTGTCCCAGACCCAGAAAAAAGATTTAAGAACATAAATCTGGCTAATTTTTACTTAGGTTTTTCATGGAAAATTCGGAATGGAGAATAAGCATATGATCATCATCATCACTAGCACCATGATAATTACTAATACTTACTGTGCCCT
Source organism: Lepilemur ruficaudatus (assembly GCA_963574885.1). Taxonomy (NCBI): domain Eukaryota; kingdom Metazoa; phylum Chordata; class Mammalia; order Primates; family Lepilemuridae; genus Lepilemur; species Lepilemur ruficaudatus. The sequence continues at coordinate 11,935 of CAUYRT010065848.1, forward strand.
TACTATGCACCATGCAGTGTTCAAAGTACTTACATGTATTAACCATTTAGTCCTTACAACAACCCTATGGGGTTCATAGGGTTCAGTAACTTGCCCAAGATTACACCACTAGTGCACGCTACAGCCAGGATTCAAATCCAGGCAGTCTGGGTCCAGAGCTATACTAATTAACCATGATGTTGTAAGAGGATGGACTGTCATCTATGGCAGAGATGAGGTATTTATTTAACTGTTGGCTATGTCTTCTCTACCTAAATACAAGAAAAGCATTAAAAAGCAGAATAGTTACAAGATGTTATGAGTGTCCCTGGTAAGTATAAATAAAGCCAGTGAAAATTTGAAGGTCCACAGCATTTAATTTACAGTCTGCCTTAAAGAAGAAATACTGAAAATATTATCTGGGCATATTTGGTTTAGAGATACTGATTTCTGTAAGCTATTATAATTCTATTTTATTTTCTTTTATAGATAAACCACGTTTCTTAACTCAGTTATGTGAACAACTTAACCAAGACCTCAAAGCCATCTATTAATAAATAGATAACAAAGCAAAAGCTCACAAACTCCTGAATACTGCATGACACCGGGTCCACCTAGGACATCCTCCATCCCCACCCATGACAAGAGCAGCATTTGAAGTCTCTCTCCACAACTGAATGACGCCCTGGATTAGTTTGAGGCTAGGACTGAAGCTTTTACTACAGAACTACCCAGAAATAAAGAGGAGAAATCAATGGTCTCTCATGTTCTCCAGTTTAACCTGTAAGCTGTGCCAGCCCTAGAACAGCAGATCTTGTTCCCTCAGTGTTTTATGGGTGTTAATCACTGCCTTCTTGTACCCACTGCTCCTGTGTGAAGAGCTAGTCAGTCCCTACTGAGACAGTCAGTCTTACAGCCCTTACTGAATCAGAAATAGTTTCAGCCTCCAAGTCCTGTACTAGGGACTATGAATGGACAGCTGACATAGACTGGGCCAACTAGATTCTCTGTCCTGGGTATTTGTAACTGGGTCTCATAGATTCCTGCCAGTCTCCGTCAGATGCATGAAAACAGACCACAGAAATCCAGGCTGGGATAGCCTTGCATATGCCAAAGTAGAGACTGACAGTTTGCAGAGAGCAGGAAGAACAAAGCAGAGACATAAGCTGTGAGAAGCAAAGACAAGAGACAAAGAGAGCACCTAAGAAACCTCAGCTCCTGCTTCTAGTCCCTGGCTTCTACAAGCAAATCCCAAATCCTTCCGATACATTCCTCTTTTTGCAACTAACTGATGGTTTGCTCCAATAAGGCCCTCTTTGGTAACAGATCACTGGTAAAAATGGCAAGTAGCTCATTCTATCTCCCTGTCATACAAATCACAGAACTGTTATAAGGCACACAATGGTAAAAAGTCAAGTAACAACAGTATGGTGGTCCTTTTCTCATTTTTAAATATAAGCCATACAAGCTTACTTTTGTTGCTCCAACCGAAGCCTCTCTTCTTCTATTCGCCTCCTTTCTTCTTCCTCCCGTCTAAGCCTTTCCTCTTCTTCTCTCCTACGTTTTTCTTCCTCCTTTTGCAGACGCTCTCTTTCTTCCTCTTCACGCCGCCTTCGCTCCTCCTCTTCCTTCCTACAAGGGAAAGAACAGAGAGAATGAACCTGATATACTGTCAGGGCTTTTTGTGGGCTTCTGTTTGTTTGTTTTTTTAGGCAGGGTCTTGCTATGTCACCCCAGGCTAAAGTGCAGTGGCATCATCATAGCTTACCGCAGTCTCAAAAACCCAGGCTCAAGTAATCCTCCTGCTTTAGCCTCCCAAGTAGCTGGGACTACAAGCACACGCCACCACACCTGGTTAATTTTTTATTTTTATATTTTGTAGTGATGGGGTCTCCCTATGTTGTTCAGGCTGGTCTTGAACTCCTGGCCTCGAGTGATCCTCCCACATCTGCCTCCCAAAGTGCTAAGATTATAGCCAAACTGCCACCCAGCCAAACCCTATCTATTGAATCCTGTTTTAAAATAATTTAAAACTTTATTTCCCAGTGAAAACTGACACAACTTTTTTGGAGAACAATGTGGCAATATTTATCAAAATTTGAAATGCATATACTTCACTAGTAGAAACTTATATGGAGTCAATCCTACACTATAAAAATCTTATCAGGAATTACTGTGGTACAGCAATAGAAAATGGTGTCCATCAATAGGATACTACTTAAATCATTATGATATACTTATACCCTGAAGGATTCCCCTCTAATATAGGCTCATAGCACTAAAAACTTTTCCTTCATAATACCTGCTGTAGTCTACATTTGTGTGATAAAATTAGCAATACATTGGCCTTGCACATTAAAGTTGAGGCTCTGTAAGGACAGAGACTGCCTGTCTCACACCAGTACATCTGCAGGCTCAGCACAGTGCTGGAGAGAACAAGCACTCAACAAATGTGTATAGACATGGAAAATTCACCCGGAAATGGCACGCAGCCATAAAAAAGGACAGAACTACATGGCCTAACATGTAAAGACGTTAAATACATTTGTTTAATGAAAAAAGTAGGTAAATACATAGAAAAAGGTCTGGAAGGATAAATGCTAAATTTGCCAGTTATTATCTTTGGAAAGCGGAATAGAATTACAAGAAAGGTGAAAAGGAAGATTTTTCAGTGTGTGCTTCATACATTGCTATAAATGAAAAATCATTTATATTGCATATATTTGTGTACTGTTTCTGAAATTCTAAAAATTTTGAAAGTTTTTTATTTTTTTTTTTGAGACAGAGTTTCACTCTGTTGCCCGGGCTAGAGTGCCATGGCGTCGGCCTAGCTCACAGCAACCTCAAACTCCTGGGCTTAAGCGATCCTCCTGCCTCAGCCTCCCAAGTAGCTGGGACTACAGGCATGTGCCACCATGCCCGGCTGATTTTTTCCATATATTTTTAGTTGGCCAATTCATTTCTTTCTATTTTTAGTACAGACGGGTCTCACTCTTGCTCAGGCTGGTTTTGAACTCCTGACCTTGAGCGATCCACCCGCCTTGGCCTCCCAGACTGCTAGGATTACAGGCGTGAGCCACTGTGCCCGGCTGAAAGTTTTTAATTTAACAAAGAAGAGTTGGACTTCTAGGTGCAACCCTTACCCAGCTTTTGCCTACTCACAAAAGCCCCTTTCCAAAAAGAACAGACTATATCGCACTAGGAACGGACACCTTACGGATCTAAGAGTGGTATGGTGTACAGGGAGGCTAAAGACAGGATGAAAGGGAAGATTTCTGAGGACTGTCAGAGAAGACACCATTTCTTGGTCCTATTATGAGAACTGTCTGGGTTACCACACTTTCCTCCCCTCGAACTCCTATAAGCCACAGCTAAGGCTCAAAATATAGCAATAACATGTTCTACTTTTAATGTGTCACAGACGGTACAGAGCAACAATTTTCATAAGCCAGAGTCTAAGCTTCAGGACAGATGAAGTCTAGTCTTAAATGCTTTAAAAGAATTCTATGTGTACTTTGTCCCACAACAAGAGTATATTTTTAAAAAGAAAATGCAGTTTTATGTGTTAAGATGAGCAGTAACTTTTGACAATGCTTAAGAAATATGACTATTTATCATTAAAATAAGAACTTAAAAAGCAATGTATACATACTTTCACAGACATTATAGCAATACCCCATTGATCCAACATCACTATACAAAGGACTATAGCATATAAATCAATTTCCCAGTTAAAGGAACCTCATTCCATTCTTACAAGAATCAAAACTTTTCCTTTAGATTAAAAAAAAAAATCTTCCTTTGGATAAATATCTTCTGAATATGTAATTAAGCCATTTCCTATTCTCTTAAGCAGGAATAAATTATATCTAGTGCTCTGTCTCTTGATGACTCAGACGTTCTAACTATAAACATAAAAACAGTACACTAAGTCAGGCTGGGTGCACAGCGGCTCACGCCTTTGGGAGGCCAAGATAGGAAGATCATTTGAGGTCAGGAGTTTAAGATGGGCCTGGGCAACACGGTGAGACCCCATCTCTACAAAAAAATAAAACAATTAGCCAGGCGTAGTGATGCACGTCTGTAGTCCCCAGCTACTCAGGAGGCTAAGGCATGGGGGATGACTTGAGCCCAGGAGTTCAAGGTTCCAGTGAGCTATGAGTGCCACGACTGTACTCCAGCCTGGGCAACAGAGCGAGACCCTGTCTCAAAAAAACAAAAACAAAAACCACAACAAAAAAATGTACTAAGTCATAATAACACTGTGATGGAGAATTTACGTTCATATTATTAATAAATGGCCCCAGACTGCCATTGTTTTATAATTTTTGTATCTCACTTTTCATAGTTTCTATCTTTTCCCTCACTATCAGAGCTATTTTCTCTTATAATCTGTTATTTCTAATTCAGGTTAAGGTAGGAAACTAGAGAATGAACTGTTTCTAAAGTATAATCTGAGGAAAAACTGGTTTTAGTATAGTTTTCATTGCCTAGAAATTTTAGGTAGTCAAAATTGTTGAAAATATAACCTCTAGATAAATAAGGTGTAACTATAATTCTAATTCAAAAATCACAACAGGAAATCCCATAAACATAAGCAGTGCATTCAGCAGCTTCTCCTTCAAACCCTGAAAATAATATTAGCCAGCTGGGAGCCAATATGAATGTCTACACAGGCCTACCATGTAGCAGAGCTGAAAACCATAAAGTGGAGCATGAATATTCCAGAAGCTCAAGGGATAGCAGCAAAGGGTATTTCAGATCAGAGAATAGGGAGGAGGGAGTGACTGAGTTTATGGTGGAACTTACTCAGAAACTTAGTGTAATAAGACAAAAGGAACATTGCCATGATGGACGGGGGGTTCCTTTTAAAGGTACAGCCAGAAGGAAGCGGCCCTCCTTCCCCACAAAGCTCATAAATACTTGCTTACATGAGGAAGCATGAACATGAACCCTAAGAAGTGGGGCTCCAAGGGAAGTAAGACTCCTGACCTAGATCAGGCACTCGGTAAAGCAAAAGCATCAGTACATGGGACTGCACAGGGGTAAGATATTCCACGCGCTCAAACTTCACCTTTTTTTTTCTTGCTCTTCCTTCTCTATTTTGTGGGATGCAACATACGTTGAAAAGAGATGGCAACACCTATTTAGGAGCTTGACAAACTCTACCATGGCATCTTCTTTAGACATGTTTCCCAGGGCTGCCCATTCTCTCCTGTAAAGAATAACAAGAAAAGTTACCTATTCTTCTTAATAGAATGAGAACTTGATTTAATTTAAACCTAAAAATGAGTAATTCTCAATTATAACTAAAATGAAGAATGATTCTACCTCAAGTTTCAACAAGCATGCATTAACTTACTACATTAGATATGCCACATATAATCCAAACTTAATTTAACTGCATTGCTGATAACTCCCATACAGCCAAAGGGTATCAATGTTTTATTCTCCTTATATCACATTTTAGCCTTAATTGAAAGAAATATTCAATATATTCTTTTTTTTGGTCACAACTCTCTGCATGTCCCAATAAGGGAATCAATAACTACATATTTTAAACGGCTGCTTTTATTATTTAGGAAGAATCAAATGAAGCTGTACTTATGTTCATAATCAGATGAGTAAACTCCTTCCACAATATTTAGCCATAAACATCTCCAAGCCAAAAACAGATAAACATCTGAAGACTCCAGAGACTGCAAGCAAAAATGTTTATTTCAGTTTTTATTCTAAGCTAATGAACCAGCTATTCAAATCTTAACCAATACACACTGTACCCTTTTCCAATGTTATTCTTATTAAATTCACTATGCAGCAAATCATTGTTACCTCCTGTCATTCCCCAACACATCAAAGAATCCAACCTCAGGACAAGTGTCTGGATTATATGGGCCCATAAGAACTTGCTTATGCAGTGCCACAAGCTTCAGTTTTTCTTCATAAGTTGGATGAAATGCTTTGCCATCTTTTTCTATTAAAAAAAAAAAAAAGAAACACAAAACAATTAGCACTGGCAAAATATATAATTTTCAGGCTGGGCGCGGTAGCTCACGCCTGTAATCCTAGCACTCTGGGAGGCTGAGGCAGGCGGATTGCTCAAGGTCAGGAGTTCAAAACCAGCCTGAGCAAGAGTGAGATCCCCCCCTATCTCTCTCTCTCTTTTTTTTTTTTTGAGACAGTCTCTCTTGCCCGGGCTAGAGTGCTGTGGCGTCAGCCTAGCTCACAGCAACCTCAAACTCCTGGGCTCAAGTGATCCTTCTGCCTCAGCCTCCTGAGCAGCTGGGACTACAGGCATGCGCCACCATGCCTGGCTAATTTTTTCTATATATTTTTAGTTGGCCAATTAATTTCTTTCTATTTTTATAGTAGAGACGGGGTCTCACTTTTTTTTTTTTTTTTTTTTTTAAACATAGTCTCACTCTGTTGCCCAGGCTAGAGTGCCGTGGCATCAGCCTAGCTCACAGCAACCTCAAACTCCTGGGCTCAAGCAATCCTTCTGCCTCAGCCTCCCGAGTAGCTAGGACTACAGGCATGCACCACCATGCCCGGCTAATTTTTTCTATATAGTTTTAGTTGGCCAATTAATTTATTTTTATTATTAGTATAGACGGGGTCTCGCTCTTGCTCAGGCTGGTTTCCAACTCCTGACCTTGAGTGATCCGCCCCCCTCGGCCTCCCAGGGTGCTAGGATTACAGGCGTGAGCTACCGCGCCTGGCCAAGACCCTGTCTCTACTAAAAATAGAAAGAAATTAATTGGCCAACTAGAAATATATAGAAAAAATTAGCCGGGCATGGTGGCGCATGCCTGTAGTCCCAGCTGCTCGGGAGGCTGAGGCAGAAGGATCGCTGGAGCCCAGGAGTTTGAGGTTGCTGTGAGGTAGGCTAACTCCATGGCACTCTCGCCCGGGCAACAGAGCAAGACTCTTGTCTCAAGAAATAAAATAAAATAAAATAAAGTGAGGGTTACACTGTTACTTCAGAGGTAATGGGATATTATTATTAATAATAACTATTAGATGCTTTGCCTTCCTTCATATTATGATTAGCTCTGGCAGATTTCCACATGGGCAATTAAGAATGAAGCCAGTTTGACCTATAAAGACTAACTGCCATCAACATTCAAAAACAGTATGAAATTGGGTGCTGGTAAAATGAGAAATCCTTAGAGACTAGTTCTGCTTTTTGATAAATAGTAGCATTAATTATTGGCTGATTCTAACGATAACAGACTACCCAATTTTAAAAAAAAAGAGTAGAAAATAGTATATACTGCCTACATGTCACTAATGAGTGAGAAGAACATGGGTTGAAGGACATAAGCAGAAAACTCAGAGAAGAAAAAAATACAGAATTTGCCAATAGACGTCCAAAAAGATATTCAATTTCACTAGTCAAGGAAATACAAATTAAAACCATTAGCTACCAAGACCCCCTCCTCTCATTGATAGGTCAAAAAAAGTTAGATACCATCAAAAATTGGTAAGAATGGGACAAACAGGTACCCACTCTCACATGCTAACGTTAATATATAAATGGTTATATATCTTGAAGGGTAATTTGGCAATATACAGTAGTCCCCCCTTTTCTCCAGTGTAAACTTGAAATCGTGGACAGTATCAAACCCTGTATGTTTTTCCCAATAAATACATACCTGTTATTTACAAATTAGGCACAGTAAGAGATTAACAATAGCTAATAGTAACATAAAAATTATAATATGCTGTAATAAAAGTTACATGGTTGTTGTCTCTCTCAAAATATCTTACTGCACTGTATTCACCTATTTTCAGACCTCAGTTGACCCCAGGTAACTGAAACTGTGGAAAGCAAAACCACAGATAAAGAGGGACTACTATATTTCAAAATTGTAAATGTGCATGCCCTATGATTCAGTAATTCCAAATCTCATTGGAATTAAGCACTCGCAAATACATAGGAGGAAGCAGATACAAGGCCATTCATTGTAGCACTGTTTTCTTGTTACCGAAAGCAACTTAAAAGGTCATCAATAAAGGAAAACAGAATAATGTGGTACAAGCATGTGCCACATAATGACATTTCAGTCAAGGACAGATTGCAGGCCCGGCATGGTGGCTCACGCCTGTAATCCTAGCACTCTGGGAGGCCGAGGCGGGAGGATAACTTAAGGTCAGGAGTTTGAAACCAGCCTGAGCAAGAGCAAGACCCCATCTCTACTAAAAATAGGAAGATATCAATTGGCCAACTAAAATATATACAAAAAAAAATTAGCTGGGCATGGTGGCACATGCCTATAGTCCCAGCTACTCGGGAGGCTGAGGCAGAAGGATTGCTTGAGCCCAGGAGTTTGAGGTTGCTGCGAGCTAGGCTGACGCCACAGCACTCTAGCCCGGGCAAGAGAGTGAGACTCTGTTTCAAAAAAAAAAAAAAAAAAGGAAAGATTGCATATCCAATGGTGGTCCCATAAGATTATAATGGACCTGAAAAATTCCTATGGTTTAGTAATGTCCTAGTACGCATTATTCACGTTGTTTGTGGCAATACTGATGTAAACAAACCTACTGTGCTGTCAGTCGTAGAAAAGTATAGCACATACAATCATGTACTGTACATAATACTTGATAATGACAAACAACTATGTTACTGGTTTATGTAACTATACTTTTTATCATTATTTTAGAATGTACTCCTTCTACTTATTAAAAAGAACCCTACGTTAATTACAATTGTAATTGTAAATTGTAATTGTTAGAAGGGGCCTAAGGCAGCCCCTTCTGGAGGCATTCTGGAAGAAAGCCTGGTTATCACAAGAGATGACACCTCCATGCGTGTTACTGCCCCTGAAGACCTTCCAGTGGGACAAGATGTGGAGGTGGAGTCAGTGATATTGATGATCCTGACCCTGTGTAGGCCTAGGCTAATGTGTATGTTTGTGTTTTAGTTTTTTTGTTTTGTTTTGTTTTGTTTTGAGACAGAGTCTCACTCTTTTGCCTGGGCTAGAGTGCTGTGGTGTTAGCCTAGCTCACAGCAACCTCACATGCCGGGGCTCAAGCAATCCTTCTGCCTCAGCCTCCCGAGTAGCTGGGATTACAGGTATGTACCATCACGCCTGGCTAAGTTTTTCTATTTTTGGTAGATATGGGGATCTCACTCTTGCTCAGGCTGGTTTTGAACTCCTGAGCTCAAATGATCCGCCCGCCTCAGCCTCCCAGAGTACTAGGATTACAGGCATGAGCCATCGCGCCCAACCGTGTTTTAGTTTTTAACAAAGAGTTTAATAAAAATAAATTTTAAAAACAGAAAAAGCTTACAGAATAAGGATATAAAGAAATATTTTTGTATGGTTGTATAATGTGTTTGTGTTTTAAACTAAGTATTATTACCACAGTCACAAAGTTTTTTTTTTTTTTTTGAGACAGAGGCTCACTCTGTTGTCCGGGCTACAGTGCCGTGGCGTCAGCCTAGCTCACAGCAACCTCAAACTCCTGGGCTCAAGCGATCCTCCTGCCTCAGCCTCCCGAGTAGCTGGGACTACAGGCATGCACCACCATGCCCGGCTAATTTTTTCTATATACTTTTAGTTGGCCAATTGATTTGTTTTGATTTTTAGTAGAGACAGGGTCTCACTCTTGCTCAGGCTGGTTCTGAACTCCTGACCTTGAGCAATCCTCCCGCCTTGGCCTCCCAGAGTGCTAGGATTACAGGCATGAGCCACCGTGCCCGGCCAGTCACAAAGTTTTTAAAAATTTAAAAGTTTATAAAGGAAAAAAGTTACAGTATGCTAAGGCTAATTTATTATTGAAGAAAAATACTTTTTAATAAATTTAGTGTAGCCTACATGTACCGTGCCTATAAAGTCTACAATAGTGTATGGTAGTGTCCTAGGCCTTCACATTCACTCACCACTCACTCAGTGACTCATCCAGAGCAACTTCGAGTCCTGCAAGCTCCACTCATGGAAAGTGCCCTATACAGGTGTGTCATTTTTTTCTCTTTTATAACACATTTTTACTGAACCTTTTCTATGTTAAGATAATGCTTAGACATACAAATACATACTTACCACTGTGTTACAACTGTCTACAATATTCAGTACTGCAACATGCTGTACATGTTTGTAGCCTAGGAGTAAGAGGCTATATACATAGCCTAAGTGTACAGTAGGCTTTACCACACAGGTTTGTGTAAGTACACTCTATGATGTGTGCACAAGAAAGTCACCTAACAATGCCCACCAATGCATTTCTTAGAATATATGCCCATCGTTAAGTGGCATATGACCATATATTCAGACTGTGGTACAAATGAAACAACTGTAAGAAATACTGTGACTTGAGAAACGCAAGCTGCAGAAAACCACACATGATCATAGCACACAATATATTTAATCAATTCGAAGCACACTCCCACACACACTTTAACATCTTTAAAAATCAGATGAGGTTTTATAATCTATAGTATTTTACAGTTATTTTATTTTATTTTTTTTGAGACAGAGTCTCACTCTGTTGTCCAGGCTAGAATGCCATGGCATCAGCCTAGCTCACAGCAACCTCAAACTCCTGGGCTCAAGCGATCCTCCCGCCTCAGCCTCCCAAGCAGCTGGGACTACAGGCATGCGCCACCATGCCTGGCTAATTTTTCCTATATATTTTTAGTTGGCCAATTAATTTCTTTCTATTTTTAGTGGAGATGGGGTCTCACTCTTGCTCAGGCTGGTTTCGAACTCCTGACCTTGAGCGATCCTCCCGCCTCAGCCTCTCAGAGTGCTAGGATTACAGGTGTGAGCCACCGAGCCCGGCCTATAGTATTTTACAATTATTAATCAGCAGTTTTTCTTTGTTAATGGCATGTAAGATAATAATCTTAGAATAGATGAAATAAAGCATGTTAAACACATCCACATACATATTCTATGGGTACATTCATGTGAATATAAGAATAAGAAAGTGGGAGGAGGCTAGGATTAGGAGTGGTCATCAAAGAGAATTTAAGCCTTCCTTTCAACATTTTTTAATCTTTCAAAGGAAAATGTCCATAAGGACATACTAAACTGTTATGAGGCATTGCATATGGACAAGTGACTGACAAAGCTGAGGGGGTGAGCAGTGAAGAGGAGTTTCCCCATTTATATATATATATATATATATATATAAATTTTTTTCAGTAAGAACTCATGCAATATTTGGAAAAAATATTTTTAAAAAGACAAAACTATGGCTCTGACCTTATTTATGTAACAAAAATCAAAACAACTCAGTTACCTGGGGACCTGCCATCTGTCCTTTCCACCGAGCAACCAGTTATTACTGAAAGTAAAGCACCAAGAGTAGGAACTTCTTTTCAAGCTCTTAGGACAGGACTATTACACTTCCACATCTACAAACTAAAAGGCAATTCTCATTTCAAAATCTAATTCTAGCTGGTGTAGTGGCTCATGCCTATAACCCTAGCACTTTGGGAGGCTGAGGGGGGAGGACTGCTTGAGGCCAGGAGCTCAAGACCAGCCTGGGCAACTGCAAGACCCTGTATCTATAAAAAAAATAAACTAGCCTGGTGTGGTGGCACACACCTGTAGCTATCGCTTGTGCTGAGGAGTGTGAAGTTGTAGTGTACTATTATGACATCACCGCACTCCAGTCCAGGCAACAGAGTGAGATCCCGTCTTTAAAAAAAAGAAAATCTAACCTTAGAATGCTGTTTCAATCAATGGTGGACATTATGCAAGATCCTTTTTATATTTATGCATTCATTCCCCTTAATAAATATTTATTGAGCCTCTGTGTACAAATCACCACGCTAGATGCTAAAAATCCATTGTCCTAATGGAGCTTACAAACTACTGAGTTCAATTAAAAATTTGTAAGTTGGCAATACAATGAATGACTGTGTCTGGGTGTGTATTTAGAGAGAGATATATATATGTATATATACACATTATATATATCAAGCAAATTACAACAAAATTATATTTAGATAAAAGAAAGATAATTTTAGAGTTTAATTATGACCTAGAAAAAACTACAGGTAATGAAATAGACTAGTTCCAACTCCTTAAGTGGAGAGTTGTGTTAGAAAAAGCACCCCACGCTCTATGCACATGGTATTACTCAGTGTCAAGAGAATAACTTGGCAAAATTATAAAGCTGATTATAAAATTGATCTGATTCATGATTGTAATAAGATATATTAAAATATCTTCTCAGTAAATTAAAAAGACAATAACATTTGTCAATAGATAAATTGTTTAAAAATAGTTAATAAACTATTTCTAAGAAACGTTCACAAACTTTGAGGCAAAAAAATGCATATTATTTTTAATCACATATGATGAAACATAATTAAGTGAGGGATTACATTCAGCTGTAATAGGAAATACCCACAATATACCTGATATAAAGAAGGTACTTATGCTCACATGAAAGTAGTGGGTGAGGACAGGCACAGCGGCTCGTGCCTATAATCCCAGCACTTTTAGAGGCCGAGGCGGGAGGATCACTTGAGGCCAGGAGTTTGAGACCAACCTGGGCAACATAGTGAGACCCCCCATCTCTACAAAAACATAATAATAAAATTAGAGTGCCTGTGATCCCAGCTACTCAGGAGGGTGAGGCAGGAGGATCACTTGAGCCCAGGAATTTGAGACTACAGTGAGCTATGATCACACCATTGCACTTCAGCTTGGGCAACAGAGCAAGACCCTGCCTCAAAACAAACAAACAAAAAGGGTACTGGGTGACACTAGTAGAAAAATAAGCTCCCAGGTAGCTGTTTTTGATGACATCACTGTTAACTGCCATCCTGAATCAGGAACGGTCAACACCAGTATGAACAGAGGTGTTTACTATACAAATTAGACTTTATATCAATTCAATCTACAGACTAGGAGAGTCAGACCATCAGAATATTCCCACCCACCAGTCTGAATTGGCTGCCTGGTACACACATTAAGGCTTGCAGGAAAATCCAGAGTGTGGATGAATCTTTCAGTACGTGCTGTTTTAAGCCACTGAATTTGTGGCAATTTGTTAACAGGAGCAACAAAAAACTAAAACAACATCCCTAACACATTTTCTCAAGCAATGAAAAATAGATATGGCATCTATGTCAAGTTCTTACTAAAATTGTTAAGTATTTAACTTTACAGTTCTAATAGGACAGCATAAATAATTTGATAATAGACTTATAATTGGTTACACCAAGCCCAAAATTCTGAAAGATTAAAATTAAGTCCCTTCTACCTGAAATTAATCTTACTAAAGATTATTAGGCTCACCCCCCACCAACTGACAGTTTACAGGAGAAATTGTTTTTTTCTCTTCTCTCTGGAGGTATGAGAATGTGCCAAATTATTTCAGTGCCCCTTCTGGGCACGGTGAAGGTGGGCCAGGCGCAGTGGCTCACGCCTGTAATCCTAGCACTCTGGGAGGCTGAGGCGGGTGGATTGCTCAACGTCAGGAGTTCGAAACCAGCCTGAGCAAGAGTGAGACCTGTCACTACTACAAATATAAAGAAATCAATTGGCCAACTAAAAATATATAGAAAAAGTTAGCCGGGAATGGTGGCGCATGCCTATAGTCCCAGCTACTCGGGAAGCTGAGGCAGAAGGATTATTTGAGCCCAGGAGTTGGAGGTTGCTGTGAGCTAGGCTGACGCCATGGCACTCTAGCCCA